>CANUEY010109673.1:0-33999 GCA_948099555.1 Croton setiger
TCGTAACTCCCTCGTCCGGTGGCTTTCCAGCCAACTAAGACCACCTTTCTCTTCCTGTACATACCCTCTAGCTAACCATCGGAGCACATTTTCCAAAAACCCTCTGTATTAAAAGATATGAGCCCTCAAAGTTGGCTCCTCAACACTGCCTACCCAGAATCCAGAATCTGCCTATCTCTCAACCCAACTTCCAGCAACTATTCTGGCCACCTCCGGTGGTTTTCTGGCAAACTAAAATGATGGATCTCTAGACAAACATACCCTCTACAAACCCATAAAGCCACAATTCCCATAAGCTTCACAAATTGGAAGTTATAACCCTCCAAAGTTGGTACCCTAAAACTGTTTCTATACTTAGAAATTTTTACCCAGAATTTATTTTTCATGTAACACGAATTCCAGCATTTAACACTTCAAATCACATTATATACAACCTAAAAACATGCCAAAACAATTAAATGGAAGGACTTACCAAGATTTTGCTTAATTTCCTTTCTTTCTTCCTTATTTTCTTTATTTTTCCTTTCTTCTCTTTCTCTTCTTTCTTCTCCAACCAAACCAACAACTAAAACAGCCTTCCACCTCTTCATTCTAATCTCTAAATATGCCAGCCATCAATTCCAGCCAGCAGCTGCTCCTAATTTCCATTAATACCAAATTTGACCTTAAGGTAAACTTTATCATTAAGTAAATACATATATTTACCTTTATTTACTTTATAAATTTCCAATTCTCTTTAATTCCAGCCCTTAAATCACTCCAGCACCTACTTAAAAATTGTTTTTGGTGTCAAAATAAATGGTATAACACGTGTATGAAATTTCGTAAAAATCGGAATCCGAAAATTTATCGCGGTTCAGTCGGTGACTTAAACCGAGTCCGAAACTCGACGATTTTTGTGGAACTAAAACCGTACGACTTCGTCATATAATTTTGGTTCCAAAACACTTTAAAACATGTTAATAATCATATCTCAAAATATCAAAGTCATTTGGTTCGTATTTGACGCGATTTCGGCGTTTTCCGATCGCGTAGGTCCGAAAACCCTAATTAGCTCCGTTTGTGTCTTTCGACAGAAAACGAGCCTATAACATAACTTGTTTCTCTTATTCAAATCATTTATCATCAAATATAATTCATATAATTCATATTTAACTTATTAATCACATAATATCATGGTGCATTTTGATGGAAATGCATAAAATGTATGAAATGACGTCGATTTGACGTAGGGTTTGGTTTGGGGTGTCACACTTAGGCACATTATTCCTCTCCCCGTCCATCCACTGATCCAGAATACCATAAATGGGTCCAAGCGGATTCCATAGTCATTAGCTAGATCATAGAAAATATTGATCCAACTATGGTCAATCAGTACTTAGACTATCCTACTGCCAAAGATCACTGGAAGGGGATCGAAACCATGTATAGCAATGGACGTGATGGCTTACAAAATTTTAACCTCACTGTTAGGACAAACAGGCTGAAACAAGGGACAGATTCAATTGAGATGTTTTATAACAGACTGCTAGCGATTTGGAAGGAAATAGATAGAAGAGATCCAAATCCTATGAACTGTCCAAAAGACATAACATCTTTAACAAAAGGGTACAAAGAAACAGATTGTACCAATTCCTTGTCGAAATTAGTGATGACTTTAATAAGGATCGAAGGAATCTCTTGAATAGCCGCTCTCCTCAATCGAAACAACATACGTAGCAATAACAAGAGAAGTATACTAGAGAGAGATAATGAGGGGAGAAGATGGCTCATCATTGGGGATGATTATCCCTCAGAGATAGGTAGCGGCCTAGCTACCAAAAGCTGGTCAGACAACGCCAAGACACTGTTGCGGTAAGAAGCATACCCGCGAAGGGTGTTTTAAGCTCATAGGCTACCCTGATTGGTGGCCAGATAGTAAGAGAAAGGGCACAAAGGCTCTCATCCCGCTGCGGTGGGCGACCCGGAAACCACCGACACCGGCAGAGACGCCAAACCATGTGGTTTTGGCAGAGTAATGTGCTTGGGGCTACTGGAAGAAAGTGGCAGAGAAAACCTTAGCGAAGATAGAGAGGAAGGATCGAAAACACAAAAAGGCAACGGAGCAAGACACGAGGGCCCAGACAAATGGTTCCAAAAACAGAAGGACCCAGAGATCAAAACGGCAGCGGATCAAGCCTTGGAGGTTCGAGAGACCAAAACGGCAGCGGAACAAGCCAAACCAGGCGCGCGGTTTTGGGTCCTAGCTCAAGTTTGTTCCATAGGCCTTTTTCAGCAGAAAGCCCAATTGGGCTTAGATCTAACCTAGCGGGTAGTAAACAAAACCAAGTACAATTTGATCCTTATTTTTATGGAACTGTGCAGCTGATGACACTCCGATTTTCAAGGGATTTCGATTTATAAGCCAAAAAGATAAAGTTTAAGTGACAAAACAATTTTTGGATTACGGTGCCGAACTAGTCGGTCTTAAAAACATTTTTTCGAGTCGTCACCCTTCGGGAACCAGTTTTAATTTTAAGAAAATTAAATTAAATTTTATTTTAGAAAATTGACTCCGCTTTTATTTTAGATAAAGCAAAGTTTGAACCAGAAATTCTGAATATTTCATTTCGACTAACTTCCAGATTTACTGGCCTCTCAAACTAAATTCGTTTTCCAATTTTTAAGTTAAGTTTTATTAACGAAAAACCGACTAACAATGTTCCTAATTCGGTGATTAATATCGTTTGTACAAACACACGACAGAAAGCGGTAAATTGCGGAAAATAAAATGCGGAAAATAAATAGTGCACCCCCTTAAATCTAATTATTCTTTCTCCGATTCCGGAGAAAATAATTACAAACAGGCCTAAAAATTTACATTCTACCCTATTAATCCTTAAATTAAACCCAAACTCCCAGAATAAACAAGTTAAAGCAAGCATGGAAAATTACAAAAAAAAGTCCTCGAAATTTAAACAAATTGCAAAAAGGTCCCTAAATTTAAGAAAATTACCTAACAGTCCCTAAAACATGCAATCTTGACTAAAGCAATCCATAAAACATATAGAACATGTCAAATTAACAATTTGGTACAAAACATGCAAAATTTCAGTTTGGTCTTCTAATTTTTAAGAATTACAAATCTGCCCCGAAATCACATTTATTTCCAGAATGATTCATTTTATAACATGCCATGAAAATTAACTCCAAACAAATAAACATTTGACAAATAGTCCAAAATTTCGAGGAAACTACAAAATAGCCCTTTAACAATGACAATTTGCACAAACGGTCCATGTTGCATGTTTTGCATTCAAAACAGTCCACCTAACTTGCTTTCCTATATTTAACAGCATATCAACATACATTTCAGCAACTCCGGAGGGTATATAATATCTAACAGCTTATATGACATTCAGATTTCAGGATTAGCTTCACACATACTTTAAACCCACAAACAACCTTACGAGGCTTACAAATGGTGAGCTTTGCATGCGACAGCAATCTATTCATACAACACAGTAGCAAAAACAAGCATATAATATGAAAACAGATTGCTAGACTCTCAAGTGAAGAACAGAATATGAGACTGCAATTATTGACAGTAGCATGGATAATGACCAAAGTCAGAATGTTAGTAATTTCATCATAGTATTTAAACATATTGCAAGGGTTGGATGAACTAGACTAGGAGCAGTAACCACCATTGAACAATAACCAAACCTTATGACCTTACTCATGAAGTTGAAAGTAGAAGTAGAAATGTAAATGAATTGAATTGTTTGACCATTTGCTTTCATGATAGAATTAGACAAATGATCTTGTTTTACCTATCTATGTCTAGAAAGATCATCAACAGACTCAAAACAGATAAGTCAACAAGTAGATAAATGATCCAGAAAGCAAAATGCAGTGCAATCAACAACTATATACTCTCAATCCTTCCTAAGGTCAACAGGCACTCACAACACCAAATAATGCTATTAACTTACCCTAAACTGTAGACCAGACTTACTAAAAGCAGTGTTAATATCAAAACAAAAGGGTTCGAAGACAAACAATCAACAGTAAAACAGACATGGCTTGTGATGGAAATGCATACTATTTGTGCACAAATGCATATCTGGACTTCAACAAGTTTAAAGCAAATGTATACTGTTTGTGCACAATCAATGAACAAATACAAGTTCAAGATAAGAAATAAGGACAGGTGAAGACTGGTTATGGACACATGATTAGCAGGCAGAAGAAATAATTTTTGACAAACATAGGCAGAAGCATCAACAGAAACAAAATGGTAGGCAAAAGCAGGTTAACATATGACCATTTCAAGGAAACTCATGAAAACAAACCTGGATCTAAATTAAGATGCAACTGGAGCAGGCAGAAATATCATTGGACAATATATGGTCATGCAACAAACAGAATAAGGTTCCTTAGAGATTTAACAGAATACCATGGAAGACTGACTCAAACATGAGATATAATACTATATTATCATTCACCATTAACAGATCTCATAAAAGGTTAGGAAAGCAAAGGCACACGCCAGAATCACTAAACATACATGGTGTTTCATCAAACATCCAAATTGAAACAGAGGCAGAGAACAAGAAATAAAACATTCAACATCATCAACATTCATGGCAAGATCAATAGAAAATAGCAACATTATCTCATTCACCATATAAAATGCCCAAAAGAGAGCTTTAAGATAAACTGTCAACACAGAATCAAAAACAGACCAACAACAGAGGTTAGAAACCTCAACAGAAGAAACAAAATAATAATACTAGTTTGGTTCCCAGACTAGGACATTCATGTTGAACAAAAATTAAAAAGAAAGAGCTAAGAATAAAGCTTTATTACCTCAGGCTTTAGTCCACAACAACTGAAATTCAAGAATCCTTATTTTACAAACTGAGTTCTTTACAGAAAGAAATTTTGGAACAGGTGATGTAGGTCTTAATTAATTCTTAACTTTGAATCGATTTCAAGTTAAGGATTTAATTTCTGACCTTTACAAGATCGAAATTTTCCTAGAAATTCCCAATTCCTAAAGCAAGAACCTTGATCCCTAAATTGAAAACTGAAACCCTAGAAATTCAATACACAGAATGCTTACAATTTTTCCCGAAAACCTTTTCTCTCTCCCCCTAGAAAACTTCCTCCAGAAAGCTCTCTCCTTTTTCTCTATCGTGTGCCTCTACTTAAATAGCCTCCAGACACCCATCATTGGTACTTGTTGTCCTTTTCCTCTTCCTTTCATCTATTCTCCTTCATCCACGCCTCCTTCAGTGCGCGCCTCTGGGAATCGTCCTTCTGTGCCTCCTCCCTCGTCCTCATTATGTCATTCGGTTACGCTAGAGGACAAAACCAAGTGCTTTCCCTCTCTCTCTCTCTCTCTCTCTATTTTTTTCTTTTTCTCTTTTTGTCTTCATTCCTCTCTTATGTTCCAATTTCTTTCGTTCATCTTCAGTTTCTTCTTTCTATTTCTTTCTTCTATTCAAAGGCCAAAATGCAGACTTACTACGTGTTTAGCATTTTGCTGCTGCGTTTTGGCTTGAAGCGCAGCGTTTCGAGCCAAAACGCAGTGCTTCATTTTATTTTTGCCTTCCCCTTCAACAAAATGACATCGTTTTGAGATCTCTTTCATTTCGCTTTCAACCCCTCTTTTCCAGCTTTCTCTGTTTTCCACCCCTTATCTTTCTTACATTTTTCAATCGCACCCTTCCTTCTTTATATATATATATTTTCAAATTCTTCCCTCCTACTTCTAATTCTTCTCAATTTCATCTTTTTTCACTCATTTTCTCCAAATTTCTCCATCTCCTAATTAAATTTTCTTTAAAACTAACCTCTTAAAACTTAAAAAAATTTTATTTATTTATTATTATTTTAAAAAATATATATTTTTAAATTGAAAATAAAATAAAATAAAGCTAGACACGAAACTCAAAATTTAACAAAATAACAATTAAAATTAATTTTTCCTCTTCTCTTTTCTTTATCTTTTTCTTTTTCTTTTTAAGGATTCAAAAATTTGAAATCAAAATAAAACACTCAATTACATTAAAATAAGGAGAATTTTTTTGGAAGAATTCATGAGGTTGAAAACATTAAAATATTTTAAGAATAGAAAAGATCTGAGCTGCTTCGGAATTCTAGAACTCTTGTCGAACTTGGACATTTATCATCATTGGTAATTTTTGGGGCAAATTAAGCGTCAACAGCAGCATAATCCAAATATATCTACTTGCTATACAATTGGAGACAGAAATTCAGGGGTATTCCTAAAAAAATCTAGGGTAAAGAAGATGGACTTGCATAATCAGTGGATATTTGATTGTGGAGCCACAGACACTATGACCTTTGACATTAATGATCTACACACCAAATCTAAGACAAAAAAATCCAAATTCAAACTGCAAGTGGAAATCTTGTTCCTGTAAAAGGAACAGGCAGCATTAATGTTTTACCTTCTCTTAAATTACAAAATTGCTTACTTTTCCTTAACTTGTCATATAAGTTACTATCTATAAGTCATCTGACTAAAGAACTAAATTGCACAGTATCAATGTCTCCTGATTTTTGTATTGTCCAGGATATTCAGACGGGGAGGATCATTTGGCGTAGCACTGAAAAAAATGGACTTTATTATGTTGATGAAGTGAACCAATAAGGTGCTGCAATGCTGACTCGCGGGACAACTGAAAGACAGGCATGGCTGTGGCACAGGAGATTGGATAATCCTTCCATAGGGTATCTTAAGTTGTTATTTGCAAAATTATTTACTCATAGTCAACTTGCGACACTTGTATTTTAGCTAAGAGTCATAAACAGACATACCCTTTAAATAGTACAAGAACTGATATTCATTTTCATCTTATACATTCTGATGTCTGGGGTCCATCTCCAGTTGCTTGCAAAAATGGTTTTCATATTTCCTCTTATTTATTGACGATTGTACTCGTATGACTTGGGTCTATTTTCTTAAACAGAAGTCTGAAGTGTTTGACAAATTTGTGTCATTCTTCAAAATGGTTAACACAGAGTTTCAAGCTCGTGTTAGAATTCTTCGGTGTGATAATTGGGGGAAATATGTAAACCATAAATTTCAAACTTTTGTTAGTGAGAATGACCTTATCCATCAAACTTCTTGTACATACTCACCCCAACAGAATGGTGTTGCTGAAAGGAAAAATAGGATTATCCTTGAAATTTCCCGAGCCATCATGCTTGAATCAAAAGTTCCAAAGCACTATTGGCCTAAGGCAGTTGGCATTGCCACATATCTCATCAACCGTCTCCCTATAAAAACCCTTAAACTTCAGACTCTAATTGATACTTTAGCCAAATATGTTAGCTTGCCAACGATCCTTACATTACCTCATCGGGTGTTTGATTGTACGGTCTATGTTCATATACCTAAGGGTAGTCGGACCAAACTTGATCCATGTGCTATCAAATGTGTTTTTGTTGGCTATGAGATTAATCAAAAGGGATATATGTGCTTTGACCCTCTTTTTGGTCGGTTGTTCACTACTTTGGATTGTGATTTTCTTGAAACCGAATACTATTTTCATAACCAAGTTAGTGATCAATACGGGAATTCTAGGGCTGATCTACTAACCTGGTTGTGCAGTCTAGTTCCAGTCCTTTCTGATGTTGTTCCAACAGAGGAAGTAGGTGGGACCACCGGATCTGCTTCTGAAAACATAAGACAGTCCGAGCAGTGTCAATCCACAACTTCAGATCCTTTCCCGTGTAATATGCCTGAGGTTAGTAATTCTTGCTCATAAGTTCCTTTAAATGTACATGGTGAAACTACTAATCCTGCAATACTTGAAGAACTAATGGAGGAAAGGTATATTCTTCCTCCACGAAGTAACAGAGCAATTCCTCCAAAAAGATATAAACTTAAATATAAGCCTCAGAAGTCTAGATACCTCATGGCAAATTCAGTCAGGGGGAGCATGACAAAAATGGCAAAAGATTTTGAAGATTCCATATACTCTGTAAAAATTCCAAAAAATAAGTAGAGGAAACTTAAAGAGACCATAGGTGGAAAGAAGCAATGAATGTGGAAATAGAGGCGCAAGAGAAGAATGACATATGGAAAAAATGCAGAATACCAATAGAAAAGAAACCAGTAGGATACAAATGGGTATTCACAGTAAAACACTAAGCAGACGGGACCGTTGGGAGGTATAAAGCCAGACTGGTAGCAAAAGGATACACGTAGACTTATGGTGTGGACTATTCTGAAACTTTTTCTCCGGTGCCCAAGATAGACACAATTCGAGTCTTATTTTCTGTCGTAGAAAACTGTGATTGGCCTTTACATCAGTTTGATGTGAAGAATGCATTTCTTCATGGTGACCTAGAAGAAGAGGTATAAATGAAAGCTTTACCTGGTTTTTCAGAAGAGTTTAGGGTTGGAGAAGGTTGCAGACTAAAGAAGGCCTTGTATGGTCTAAAACAATCACCTCGAGCCTGGTTTCGTAGATTCCCAGCAGTTATGACAAGATACGGCTACTACCAGAGCAACTCAGACCATACACTCTTTTTGAAGAAAAGAGGGGACATGGTAACTTGCCTCATTATCTATGTTGATGATATGATTAATCTGGAGATGATGATGAAGAAATAGAAGTATTGAGAGGGAAACTCTTTAAAGAATTTGAAATGAAGGATTTGGGAAGACTCAAGTATTTTTTAGGACTTGAAGTCATGAGATCAAGAAGGGGAATTTTCATCTCTCAGAAAAAATATATTCTAGACCTCTGGCGGAAACTGATATGTTAGATTGTAAGCCAGTTGATACGCCAATGGTTCCTAACCATGGATTGAAAAATACTGAGGGAGCTGATTTGACAGATAAAGGGCAGTATCAGTGATTGGTTGGTAAGCTCATATATCTCCCACACACTAGACTGAATATTGCTTATGCAGTTGGGATAGTAAGTCAATTCATGCATAAACCCCAAGAAGAACATATGGAAGTAGTCATTAGAATTATTCGATACTTGAAGGGTCTCCAAGACATGGGGTACTGTTTCAGAAGAATGGTCACTTAGAAATAAAGGCATTCACAAATGCAGATTAGGCAGGAAATCCAGTCGATAGGAGGTCCACATCAGGATACTTTACAATGGTAGGAGATAAGGTGGTAACCTGGAAGAGTAAGAAACAAAAGGTGGTGTCTCTTTCGAGCGCAGAAGCAGAATTCAATGGAATTACTCGTGGATTGGTAGAGATACTTTGAATAAGAAAGCTTCTCACAGAAATTGGTTTTCCACTAAAGACTTCCTGCAAATTGTGTTGTGATAATAGAGCGGCAATTAGTATTTCAGAAAATCCAGTTCAACATGATCGGACAAATCATGTAGAAGTGGATAGACATTTTACAAGGAGAAACTAGAAGAAACAAGTCTATGTCTTCCTTTTATCAGATCTGAAGAACAACTTGCCGATATATTGACCAAAGCAGTTCCAGGAAAATCCTTCAGTAAGGCTTTAATCAAGTTGGGCATAGCAGATCCTACGACCCAACTTGAGGGGGAGTAATAGACAGACAGGAATAGAAAAGGAAAGAAATAGAAAACAGAAGACGAAATCAAGCAAAACAGGAAGTAGAACCTCAAACAGAATCAAGAAAGAAATATTTTTACTAATTACTGTATACATATACATACAACTTGTAAAAGATTACAATTAATTGAATTATTGAAAACAATACAATTCTCTAGAAACCCTCTAATATCAATTCCAATAACTACTACTACTATTATCTACTAAACATCCAAAACATAAACACATTGAATCAATACAATATAATAAATAAGAAGATTAAGTGTATTATTATTTTGGGAATAATCTTTAATTTGTTCTCACAATTTTCACTCAATATTTTATTTGTCAATTTTTTTAATATTAAATTGTAAGGTAAACTTCGATAATAAATTCAATTTAATCGTTAAGTACTGAAGGAATCCAGGAAGGAAAAACAAATATAAAAAGAAGAAAAACAGGAAAAAATAAAAGTAATTTTATTAATCTCAGAATTGTATACAATAGAGGATTTCCATTTATTTAGAATCCTATACAGAATTGATCTCTAATTAGTACTATAGAAATATGAAAACTAATTGTATAGAAAAATTGAAAATAATACAGAATTTTTTTTTCTTCTTCTTCTACTTCAACTTCAATCACAATCTGGTATCGATTGAACATGGTATCAGAGCTCTAAATTTCAGTCATAAGGACCTTTAAAATAAACACTAAGCTCATCATTTACCATTTAACTTACTTGAATGGCAAACGAGGTTAGTTCATCCTCCACAAAAAGTATGGAACAATTTGTTCCTATGAGCCAGCTTCTGGAATTGCTCCAGAAACTAAACTTCTAGAAACCTGCCATAGAAACAATCAAAAATCAAACAGTAATCCTCTCAGAAAAATTAAACAATCAAAATTACATAAATGGAGAAAACTGATGCATCTTGCAATTAGTGGCAGGGGAGGCTCAGACACATCATAGCCTTTCCCCCTTCAAGCAATGATTCTGAATATCATAAGTGGTCACAGGCTTATTCAAATGTAATCAGCTGGATCATTGAAAATATAGAACCAAATTTGGTGAACCAGTATCTGGACTACCCTACGGCCAGAGATCTCTAGAAAGGGATTGAAGCCATGTATGGCAATAGGAGGGATGAGCTTCAGATCTTTGATCTGATTGTAAAGGCAAACAGTCTAAAACAGGGATCTAATTCCATCAAAGGTGTTTTTAGTAAACTCAAAACAATTTGAAAAGAGATTGATAGGAGAGAACCCAATCTGATGAAACATGTAAAAGATATCGCTATCTTCAATGAGATGATACATAGGACGAAACTGTATGAGTTTCTAGATGGTATTAACGATGAGTTTAACAAGGATCATCGAGAAGGCAAATTATGCTCAAGGAGGACCAGCCTTCGTCACTGGGGTTGAACCCTTTAGAATTGGGAGGAGGCCTAGTGGCCAAAAGCCGATTAGAAAATGCAAAATTGACAGTGAAGTCATCATTTCGGCAAGGAGATGACAAAGAAAAGTTGAAATGCTCTTATTGTAGAGGCAGGAAACACACCCGAGAGGGGTGTTTCAAACTCATTGGCTACCTTGAGTGGTGGCTAGATAGCAAGAAGAAGGGGCTTAAGGGGGCTGTCTTAGTCATGGTGGGTGATCCGGAGATTGCTAACACCGCAAAGGACATCCAGTCGTTTAGCTTTGGGGGCATAGCAATCAGGAAGGCACCGCCAATGATAGCAAAGAAGGAGGAAGGCTGGTCTAAGGAAAACCCTAGCAGAGAAGGTAAAAATGAGAGGAGAGAAAAAGTGAAGCGTCTGGAGAGGAGAGGCTGGAGACACGGGCCTAGTTTGGGGAGAGTCTGGAGGCGCGGGCCTAGCATGTGGAAAACTAAAGCCCACATAGTGGGCGTTTGGAGAGGAAAGGGAGCTAGCAAGCTGATGGGCTTTAAGTTCAGCCCAGTCCAGTACCCAGCAAGCCCAATTGAAAATTGAACATAGGCAGCATGTATCTAAGGCCCAACAGTCACAAACCAATCGAAAATTTTTTAATGACTGGATTTTTTACTGCATGGCGATAGATACAATGTCGTATGATATTCTTGATTTCCATTCTCCTACTGAACAACAAAAAACACAAGTTCAGGTGGCGAATGAAAGTTTTGTGCCAATTAAAAGAGCAGGCAGTATTGATGTGCTGCCTTCACTTAAACTAAAAATTGTCTTTATGTGCCTACTTTGTCACAAAAATTACTTTCTATCAGTCATTTAACTAAAGAGCTCAATTGTAAGGTTCTAATGTTCCTAAATTTCTATGTTGTACAAGATATTCAGACGGGGAGAATGTAAAAATCATAAATTCCATAACTTTGCTAAAGAAAATGGACTCATACACCAAACGTCTTGTCTGTATTCCCCATAAAAAAAATAGTGTGGCTGAAAGGAGAAATAGAATTCTTCTTAAAATTACCAGGGCCATAATGATTGAATCCATAGTACCTAAACATTACTGGCCTAAAGCAGTTTCTACTGCCACATACCTTATCAACTGTCTTTCGACTAAAAGTCTCCAACTTAGAAATCATTTGGATACCTTATCTTCCTTTGTGAGTATACCAACTGTGTTGACATTGCCACTTCATGTCCTTGCGTGTACTATTTATGTTCATATCCATAAAGGTAGTCAAAATAAATTGGATCCTTGTACTATTAAATGTGTTTTGTTGGTTATGGAATCAATCAAAAAGGGTATCGTTGTTTTGACCATATCTCTCAACGACCATTCACTACTATGGATTATGACTTTCTTAAAATTGAATATTACTTTCACACCCAATTAAGTAGTTCGGGAGAGAACTCTAACAAAAAAGATAACCTACTAAATTGGTTGTCTAGTCCGGTTCTATTTGAAGACGTTCCAACAGAGCAAGTAGGCAGTTCTGCCGGATCTACTTTAGATAACACAGATAAGTTTGGAGAGTCCAATATGCCAACGTGTGATACATCCTCTCTGCCTGAGGTTAGTAATTCTGTTTTAGAAGTACCTTTGTTAGATATTTCTGTTACTAATCCTGCAGAACCAGAGGAACCACAGTTTGTAAAATATGTTCTACCTCCAAAAAGCAACAGAGGAGTTCCACGAAAGAGGTATGAACCAGAGTATGAGCCTCGAAACTCGAGGTACCCGATGGCGAACTTAGTAAAGGGGAGCTTGTCTAAAACTGCAAAAAGATTTAAAGCCTCTCTATACTCTACAAACATTCCAAGAACAGTAAAGGAAGCAAAAAAAGATTACAAGTGGAGGCAAGCCATGGAAGTGGAAATGGAAGCACTAAAAAATAATGGTACATACGAAAAATGTAAGATACCAGTAGGAAAGAGATCGGTTGGCTGAAAATGGGTCTTCACTGTTAAACATAAGGTAGATGGAACAATAGAGAGATACAAAACCAGATTGGTTGCTAAGGGATATACCTAGACATATGGCTTGGATTATTTGGAGACATTTTCTCTAGTGGCAAAGATAGATACTATTCAGATACTGTTCTTTGTAGCTATATATAAGGATTGACAGCTTTACCAATTTGATGTGAAGAATGCATTTTTACATGGAGATTTTGAAGAAGAGGTTTATATGAAAGCCCTACTAGGGTTCTCAAGAAACTTTAAGGCTCATGAGGGATACAGGCTAAAAAAGGCACTCTATGGCTTGAAACAATCTCCACAAGCGTGGTTTGGGAGGTTTACTTTTGTTATAAAAAGGTATGGATATCACCAAAGCAACTCTGACCACACTCTCTTTCTTATGAGAAGAGAGAATCTGATAACCTGCCTTATTATATATGTAGATTATATGATCATTACAAAGATGATCGAGATGAAATTGCTACACTACGAGATAAGCTCTTCAGGGAATTTGAAATCAAGGACCTCGGCAGACTTATATTTCTTGGGGATTGAAGTCTTAAGGTCAAAGAGGGAAATTTTATTTCACAAAGGATAAATTCTCGATCTCCTAGCAGAGACATGCATGGTGGATTGTAAGTAATTGATACACATATGATTATCAATCTTAGACTCAAAATTAATGAAGAATCAAAATTAATAGATAAGAGTCAGTATCAGAGATTGGTTGGAAAGCTTATATATCTCTCCCATACCAGGCCAAATATTGCTTATGTAGTTAGAGTAGTTAGCCAATTCATGCATAGAAATTAAGTAGAGCATTTGGAAGTAGTGTTCAGGATAGTTCAGTACTTGAAGGGTTCATCAGGCCGGGGAGTGTTATTTTAGAGAAATAGGCATCTAAACATACATGCATTCATTGATGTTAATTGGGCAGTAAACCCTATAGACAGGAGATCAACCTCTGGTTATTTTACTATGGTTGGTGGTAATCTGGTGACCTGAAAGAGCAAGAAACAAAAAGTAATAGCTTTATCTAGTGCTAAAGCAGAGTTCAGAGGAATTGCTCATGGACTAGCCGAAGTACTATGAATAAGGAAATCATTGACAGAGATTGGGTTTCCTCCATAAAGTGTTTGCAAACTATTTTGTGATAATAAGGCAGCGATCAGTATCTCAGAAAATCCAGTGCAGCATGATCGAAGAAAGCACATAGAAGTCGACAGACACTTTATTAAGGAGAAGTTGGAAGAGGGAAGTATATGTTTACCGTTTGTACGATCAGGAGAACTGGCAGATACCCTGACTAAAGCAGTTCCTGAGAAGATGTTTAACCAGATATTGGTCAAGTTGGGCGTAGATGATCCTACGATCCAATTTAAGTGAGAGTGAAGGAATCTAGGAAGGAAAAATAAATATAAAAAGAAGAAAAACAAGAAAAAATAAAATTAATCTCAAAATTATATACAATAGAGGAATTCTATTTGTTTATAATCCTTTTACAGAATTGATCTCTAATTAGTACTACAGAAATATACAAGTTAATTGCACAGAAATATTAAAAATAGAACAATTCTTCTTCTTCTTCTTCTTCAACTTCAATTAGAGTCTGGTATCAATTGAACAAGTACTTTTAAATAAGAATGATTTTTTTAATGTAACACCCTTACTTATATTCTTACGTCATAAACATGCCTTTTTTTAAACATATTATTATTACCTTTTTAATCTTAATTAGGCATTAAACATATCATATATCAAACATCTTTAAATTCATCTCATACATAACATTTTACAAACTATAAATTACATATGCCAAAATTTGTACAAAACTCTTTTGCCTTTAAACCTTTTTACATGCCAATTTTATAATTTACACATACTATAAGTCTTACAATAGACTAGTTACCCAAAAGGTATAACAACCATAACATGTTATAATTTACATGCCAAAACATATAATTATGCTTTACAAAAAAAAGCGTAATTTACATGCCAAAAACTATATGTAGCATTTATAAATGGCGTGGTGAGAGGGAGAGAGGCCTAGGCTTCAGCTGTACCGGCCTGAGCATAGACTAGTGAAGTGTCTGACTTCACTCAGACTACAGACCTGAAACATATATTGCGATTTTGATGAGTCGCATACTCAGCAAGTGTAAACCAAAACCATATAAATCCAACATATAAGGCAATTTATCATAAAATATCAAAACAGTATGATTTCAGGTCATAATCATCATATATAATCGTATTCATATCGTAAGATGCATGATGACATGTCTTTCCTTTTTCTTTAGTTGTGATTTATCGACCAAGTGTTGCCCCGGGAATTTCACAGTATGAGGTTCTCTAACTAGATCCAGTTGAACATATAAGACCCGAAAAACCGTTGGTCATAGGGATTCGAAGATCAACCTTTCTCTGTAAGATCCGAAGATCACTCTCTATCATATAGATCCGAAGATCATTCTGTAACATATAGGACCTGTAGGTCTTTCTATATCATATAAAAACTGTAGGCTTCTTTCGTGAAATTTGCAAACACTGGTAGCGATAATCACTATGGCTATATTTAAGTCCTGCTGAAATGCATTTATATAGCATACATTTTATATCATCATATTTCATATAATCATATGACCGGGCTTCAGTACTGGTTTAAACATATATATCCAATATCAGATCATATAACTCAACTGGTCGGATTTCAGTACCGACTTAGGAACCACAAACATCATAGTTCATATATCAAATATTTTCAGTTGACCGAGCTTCAGTACCGGTCCAATACAATTCAATATAATCATATAAACTCATTTTCATATATCACAGATGGTCGGGTTTCAGTACCGGTCCAAATAGTTCAATATAACATATTTGACAATTTCATAACAGTTCAATATAACATATTTGACAATTTCACAAAGTCATTTTCAAACATATAAGTAAGTGGGTTTAACACTTACCTTACCGCTGTGAGCTCGATTGGGCCTCGAGTTGTTTACCCCGTGCCGCTCGAGAACTCGACGCTCCTATAATGCATAACATAGCAACAATATCCAATTAATCATATAAGTCATCCATATGTGTTATGATGCATGATTAAATATTTAATTCTCTGAAATAATTGAGTTTTAAATTTAATTCATTTTTTTTATGAATTTAAACTCAATCTGTAAAACTTTCCACTTTAAAATCATTTAATAACATATTAAAAATAATTAACAAACTCATATTTATCATTTGATAATTATAATTAATCATAATTATAATTATCAAAACTAAAATAATCTTTAATTAAACTAAATAATAAATCAAATCAAAATCATAATTAAAAATCTTTAATAAAATATTTAATCTTTAATTTTCGGGTTTAAAACGATCTCAAAATAAATTTCTGACAACGAAAACGGATTCAGGACGTCCAAATTAGATTAGAAGGGTCAATAAATAATTTGTAAAAGTTTCTAGGTCAAAAATATAAATAAACAGAAGTTTTAGGGGCTAAAATGTAAATTTTACCAAATACAGGTGTTGGGCACGTAATTCTGCGTCAAAACGCAGTGAACCACGTCGTTTTGGCCACTGTCCTCAGGATCAAAACGTAGCCTCTGCCTGCGTTTCGTCTGCGCTTCACTTAACCAAAACGCAGCCTTTGCCTGCGTTTTGGATTGTCTTCTTCCTCCTTCCTTCTTTTGTTTTCTGCTCGAAACCTGTGACTTCCAGCCAATTTCCAAATGACCGTACATCCTACTCTGGTGGCTTTCTGGCAAGCTACAACCACCGTTCTCTTTCTCTACATCCCCTCTATCGAACCATCGGGCCCAAATTCACCCATGCACGCCCAATTCTAAGTTCTAACCCCTTAAAGTAGGCTCTTCAACACTTGTTCAAAACCCAAAATTCTGAACCAATTTCTGTTCTCTCTCTCTCTCCTTTGCTTCCCAGCTATTTTCTTTACTTCCTATCACCTCTAACCTCTTCCTACAAGCTTTAGGGATGTCCTGAAGGCTATGGATCACAAGTTTTCTCTCTCTTTTCTCTTTTCTCTTTCCTTTTTCTCTTTTATCTCTTTCTCTTTATTTTTCTCTTTCTTTCCGGCTTGCTTCGAAGCTCACTGTTTTCCCTTTGTTCCAGCCTCTCTACCAGCCTTAACACCTCCAACTCTAAGTCCCTAAACACCCCTTTTCCAGCAGCTGCTTCCTATTTTTGCACAAAAATCCTATTTTACCCTTTTATTTATCTTACACATATGGTTTTCTTTCTTTCACTTACTCTTCTTGTTTCACTTTCGATTTCATCCCATATAACACACCAGCATCAGGTTTAAAAATTTTTTTGGTGTCAAAATAATAGGTATCACACGTGTCTAAAGTTTTGTAAAAATTGGAATCCGAAAATTATTCGCGGTTCGGTTGGTGCCCTAATCTGACTCTAAAACCTCGATGATTTTCACGGAACCGAAACCGTACTCTTAAAATTAGGGTGAAATTAGGGTTCCAAAACTCTTAAAATCATATAAACAAACATATCTTAAAATATCAAAATCATTTATTTAATATTTTCCGTGTTTCCGACATCTTCCAGTCGCGCGAGCCAAAAACCCTAATTTGCTTCCTTTGTATCTTTCGACGGTAAACGAGCTTAAAACATAACTTGTTTAACATATTCATTTTATGCATTATCATATTCAAATCATATATTTCATGTTTAACTCAAATATCAAACCAAAATATAATGCATTTTAATGAAAATGCAATTTATGCATGAAATAACATCGGTAACGACGTAGACTAAAGTTTGGGATGTCACGTTTAAAGTATAATTTCTTACAATTTGATTTGAAAATATTGAATTCTCAAACAATTAATCATATTAACCGTGGCATTTTTTGGCTAAAAACTATTTGCAGTGACATTTCTAATTTTATGATTCAAACCAAATTATAATATTATTTTTGAAATCAGTCATTTGTATTGTTAATTAAGCTCGACGATTACTTAGAACAAACGCCACACAATACATAAATGACTCATATACAATAGTGATTTGTGTTACCCTCTAATTATGAAAATAGGAGTTAAAGGTTCAAACTGAAATCTCAATAGTTTTGCCTAGTTCAAAATGTTTAATTGAAACTCCATTTTAATTGGTTAGAAATTAAACCCCAATTAGAAAATGATTGCTCAAAACTTAGGTAATGTGTCATATATAAATCCTTATAATGTAAACATTGAAAGACTAATTTTTTTTAAAGCCCACATATAGTCCCTTTTTAAGATTTAAACATATATAATTCATTAAAGTTATTTATCCAAAAATAGCTACTAAAAATAGTTTCTTTTAAAGTTTTTCTTAAAAAATAACTCTTTTAATGAAAATTTTATGAACAGAACAATTTTCAAACTGTTTTAGTGATGTGATAGAACTATTTTTCAGTTTTGGAATTTTAAAAAATTATCTCTATCTTATGCCTTTATTAACAAGGGTGTTTTAATTATTATTGTGCATAATATTTTATCTAAAAAAATAAAAGAGGGGAAATTACTATTTGACACGAGGATGGAAGGAAATATATAGCAATTAAGAGAGAAGAGGACATGGTTAAAACTGGTGTGTATTACAGTGTAGCGCGGAGCAGTCCTATCCACTTGAGGAAATGAGGTTTCTTATTAATAGTAGCATCTAGTAGTAGTATAGTTTTGTCTCTGGTGCAGTCTAGCTTTGATTCATTTTTTCTTTTATTTAAGTTTTCTTTGCAGCCTTGTTGGGGTCTTATTAAATAAAGAAAAAGAAAAGGAAAGAATAGAGAGAGCGAATAGGGTACTAATAAAGCAAACAAAATTAAAGAAAGAAAGAAGAGGTCTTTTTCTCAAGCACAGATCCCTATAGAATGCAGGAAGGATACCCAGCATTGCTTCCTGTAACTCATTCCTTTTGTTTAGTTTAAAGGAACTTGCTTTGCTCTGTGATCTTTTCAGACTGAGGGAGAAAAGAAAAGTAATACAGATTCAGTTGCAGGAGACTTAGATTTTGTTCTAGATATGAGTGGTTATTAGCTTTGATCCAATCCACAACTCTGCAACAAAACTTGAAACCAGTTTCAAAAATGGATCATTAGCTTATTGAAGTCGAAGGGAGAAAAAAAGGTTACTATATTTTGCTTATGATTAGTTTATTTTAACTCAATCATTGACTTGCTTTTTTTTTAAGAGAAAAAAAGAAGAAAAGAAAAATGAAGTCCATAAACAATGATGATCATAATAGTAGTAACACAAACTGGTTAGGCTTTTCTCTTTCACCCCTACAAATGAAAATGGAGATTCCTTCTACTTCTTCTACAGCTTCTGCTTCTTCTTCTGTTTCTGCATTTCCAGCAAACTATTTCCAGTCAAATATGAATTATGGAAGTTACTGTGGTGGTGTAGAAGGTGAAAATAATGGTGGGTTATTATACTCTTCTTTACCCATAATGCCACTCAAGTCAGATGGGTCACTTTGTTTAATGGAAGCTCTTACTACAAGCAGATCACAAACTCAAGGTAATTAGCTTATAAGCTGCTTAAATTTTTTTTTTTTTTTTTGTTTTGTTTTGAAGAATACTATGATTGTCTGTTTTACTAAAAGTTTCAATTTTTTTTTTTTTTAATATTAAGCAACATGGGTAGAAACAACAACTTCAACACCAAAACTAGAAGACTTCTTTGGTGGTGCAACCATGGGGACTGGGACTACTGGGACCATGTATTACAACCATCATCAACCCAATAACAATCTGATTCAGCTTCAGCACTACCCATTTTATAGTAATAGTAATTTTAGGAGCTCTGAGATGTTACAGAGTCAAGTTTCTGAATCCAATGAAGATAATAATAATGTTCAGATTCAAAGTATTGGAGGGAATGATATGAGAAATTGGGTTTCAAGTGAGCAACAAAAGATGATAATAAATTGCATGGGTGATAATAATAATAATAATAATAGTGGAGCAGCAATAAGTGCAATGGCATATGGGGATTTAAAATCTTTGAGCTTATCAATGAGTCCTGGTTCTCAGTCAAGTTGTGTTACTGGTTCACAAACTGCACAATTATCAACAGATCACTGTGTTGCTATGGAAACTAAGAAAAGAGGGCCTGATAAGTTAGACCAGAAGCAACCTGTTCATAGAAAGTCTATTGATACTTTTGGCCAAAGAACTTCACAATATAGAGGTGTTACCAGGTGATTACTGTTTTCATTTTCCTTATTATTTTTTCTTTCCAAAAATTAAGAAGACTTGTTTTCTGAATCGATTTCTGTTAAACAGGCATAGATGGACAGGAAGATATGAAGCCCATTTGTGGGATAATAGTTGCAAGAAAGAAGGTCAAAGCAGAAAAGGAAGGCAAGGTTAGCAGCAAAAAACAAAGCATATTACACTTCAAAATGCTTCTACAATTTCTTCTATTTATTTAATTCCAACTTTTGTTTTAAGCTCATATAATATTCTTTTTTTTTTTTCTGAATTTGCTTGTGGATGTCATGAAACAATGGATATTATCAGTTTATTTAGGTAAGCAAATGCAACTTTTCTTTTACAATTAATTTTAATCTATATTGTTTAAAAAAATAATGCTTATATATCAAAATAAAATGTTTCAGGAGGGTATGATATGGAAGAAAAAGCTGCAAGAGCTTATGATCAAGCTGCACTCAAATATTGGGGGCCTTCCACGCATATCAATTTTAATGTATAATGACTTAAATCTCCCCACTGTTGGATTTCTTTCTTTTTTTTTTTGTGAAAAAAAAAATTGATATTTGATTAATTTAATTATATGATCAGTTGGAAGATTATCAAAAAGCACTTGAAGAAATGAAGAACATGACTAGACAAGAATATGTTGCACATTTGAGAAGGTAAAAAAAAAGAAAAATCCTTTTTTCTGGTTTGCTTTATTGTCGGATACAGCATGCTTCTTCAAGCAATTTTTTTTGTCAAAAGAATCTTATATTATCTGACTTATGATCAGAAAAAGCAGTGGATTCTCCAGAGGAGCCTCTATGTACAGAGGAGTAACAAGGTCACATTTAACTAATATAAGTATTTAAAGTTTTTAACTTTGATTAATTTTTGTTTATAATTGTTTAAATTATTCTTCTTTTTCAGGCATCACCAACATGGAAGATGGCAAGCTCGAATCGGAAGGGTGGCTGGAAACAAGGACCTTTATTTAGGAACATTCAGTAAGTGAAATCTGTTGTATTTGCTTATTAAACAGCAATTTAGTGTAAAATGAGACCAATTTTCACACTTTGCTAGTATTAAACAGCAATCATGAGAGACCAATCCAATCCACACCAAATGCTATTTCGGTGTAAAATTCATTGTAAAATGCTCCAACGTAACACCAATTTTCGCGCTATTTTGTTAGTATTACACCAAATTTGGGGATAGACGTATATAATTGATGGGGTTTTTGAATTTTAGGTACTCAAGAAGAAGCAGCAGAAGCTTATGACATAGCAGCAATAAAATTTCGTGGGGTAAATGCAGTGACCAACTTTGACATAACAAGATATGATGTGGAAAGAATCATGGCAAGCAATACATTTATTGCAGGAGAAGTAGCCAGGCGAAAAGCTTGCGATGAAAAGAAGAACGATTGGAAAATGGTTGTTTATCAATCTGATGATCAAAGTAGTAATATAGCAGGAGGAAATCAAATTTCAAATGCTTCTTCTTCTTTGGTCACAAGTTTAAGTAGCTCCAGAGAAGCTACCCCTGACCAATCAGCTAGCTTGCCGATGCTGTTGGCGTTGCCTCCTGCAACTTCCAAGCTCAATTCTTGGATTCCCACACCACCTCAACTTCCCGTTTTTGCTGCTTGGACAGATGCTAATTAATTAGAGCCTTTATTCTTTTGTTTAATTAGTTAGTGGAGAAAGAGGCTTTTTTCACTTACAAGGACCTCAAATTTTTCAACACTTTATCCTTTTAATGTTTAAACTTATTATAAAACTTTCTGTTTTTTCTCTTGTTAATTAATATGAAAAAACCCAAATTCATCTCAACTAAATACATCCGTCGGATAAAGTTAAAAACTCTTAATTGAGCCAACTCAGTCAGGCTCTAGTTCATTAAAATAATAAATAAACCAAATCAACAATCGTAGAGTCCTGATAACAGAGTACAGCCTTAGTGAGCTCAATTTCATTATTAAATATTCAAAGGAATGGTGGAGGGAAGCTTTTAATAAAGAAAATTACACATATGATTGAAGTGATTTTTGCAATACGGGATAGATATATGACCCCTCCACTTCATAATTAGATTCAGCTTTATTTGGATCTATAAGTACAAAACACACCAGAAATGGTCTCTTTTGCTTTGAGCCTTTGACCATATATATTATCATTTTCACTATATATATATATTGTATTCTCTCATCTCATCACCCCATTATTGTTCTCCATGAACATAACATCATCATTACTAAAAACCTTTTTATTATCTAAGCTTTCTCAAAAGGCAACAATATAACATTCCATATCAACAGTTCACATAACTATAAAAAATTTCGACCCTAAATGTTAAAAATAAAAAATAGGTTTCAACAAAATAAAATAATAACGCAATTAAATTTAATAATTTATAACTTATGTTATTAAACAGCATAATTAAGATGTTTTATTAGAATATTAAATTATAGATAATTTAATTAAGCGTTAAATGTTATATGTTTTTTTGTCAAAGCTTCTCAATTTGAAGTTCAATATATAACTCATACTATTTCAAATTATTATTTGAGTATATTTCCTTTTTTTATCTTTCATTCCTTGTAGTGGATTTCAAGGAATTTTGTTGTATTTTTGACCTGACTTATTAAGATAGTGAATTTAGTCATTTTTGTATCTTTGATGTTAGTTACTAAGATGATGACTTTTAGTATTGTAGTGGATTTTTAATCTCGTCGAGATTGGTATCTTTGTTCTCATTGCAAGTATTCCTATTTTTCACACATTATTTGGTATCAGAGTTTTAGCTCGTGGTTTCCGTACTTATCATATTTCATTTTTTTAACTTAACCTATTTATTTTCTTTTCTTCACTTAGAAAATTTTTTAAAAAAATTTCATTCAAATGGAAGAGCTTTGTTGATGTTAAGTTTGAAGTAAAGATTTTGATGATCTGATTTATGACCATTGTTTTGATGAAGAAGTTAGCCTACCTCCTATTATGAAGAAAATATTGATGTTCAATCAGTTCTGGCTAAAGTAAGAAAATTGGAATGATATCATAGTGATAACAAAAGGAAATTATGGTTCTTTAAATAATTTGTTTGTGGATGGTATTAACATAGAGCTACCATCAGAATTTACAATAATAAGAAATGTTTGTCATAAGAAATGTTTGTCATGTCCTCACCTAACTATGGAAGATTTCTACAATTATGTTTTAGTCTTTATAATGAACCAATTTTATGTTTCCAGGGAAAAGACAACTTATTTGAATGGCTTGTGATTGTCATAATTTCAAAAGCTTTAAATATGTGGTAATATGAAGAGAAGTTTACAAAAGTTAATCTTTTTCTTAGGGTGGATATTTCAAAATTTTACTTGTTAGAAGTCGACTTTTTTTTAAGTAGATGAGCTTTTTAAGTAGAGGAGTATAACACAAGAGCGAAATGACGTTTCAGCAAAATAAAATAATAACGCAATTAAATTCAATAATTTATCTCTCATTTCTTTTAGTTGATTTCAAAGATTTTTTAGTCATTTGTATTCTTGGTATGACTTGTTAAAATAGTAAATTTAGCCATTTTTATAGTATTGGTGTGACTTATCAAAATGATAATTTTTAACCATTTACCGTAGTAAAATTTTTAATCTCGCCGAAATCAGTATCTCTATCCTCATTGCAGCTGCTTCTATTTTCCTTGCATCAGAACTTTAGATGGGTTTCCAATGGCCATTTTCATATACAATTCTATGTTTCTGATACAGTTACAGTATGAACAACTCAGAAGTTGTTTCTTTCCTTTTCCTTTCCTCAAAACCAACCAAGAAAAAAGAAAAATAAAAAATAAAGATATATATACTTGAAAACAGTCAGGTTAATGATGGAATTGCATGGGCATAAAAGCTACTACATGTCCCTATTCTATGACCAGTCAAATGCTTCTCCATATTTATATATATATATGTGTGTTTTTTCCTGTGCTATATATGTGTGTGTTTTTTCCCTGCGCTATCATTTCTCTTGTTATGCACATGTGTGGCCTATAATATGTTCTTCAACCATCATTTGGTTCAACTTTAAAGAGGAAAATTCTGCAAAGTAACTTTGTTCTGTTTTTTTAAAAAAAAAAAAATGCACTAAATTACCAAACTATATGATCAAAGATGATTCTCATTGGTAAACAATCACTAGCTCAAATACTTAGAGCAATACATCTCTCTGGGGCATGAAACCGTAAATGAATCTGTACGCTCGTGAACAGTTCGGTGCTTAAATCGCTAAATGTTCGTTTGAATTTGTTCGTGCGTTTTGCTAAACGAGCCGAGCTTGAGTTTAATTCATGAGCTCACGAATTATTTCATAAATTGTTTCGTTTAAGTGTTGATGAATATATTTATAGCTTCTAAACAAACAGAATCACGAACCGACTCATTTAAAATGTTAGCGAATTGGTCAACGAATAAAAGTCTAATATTTTAACTGTTTCCCATGAAATTACGTTGTTTCATCTAAATGTCCTGAACTTATTAAATTTCGAGTCAAGTTTTGAACGAGCTTATGAGCGGAGTTCCAAACTAATTTTCTAATCGAACTCGGACATCTAAAATTTAAACGATCTGAGTTTAAATGTGTTTGAAACAAGCTCGAGCATAATGAAACCTTAAACCAACCGAGTTTAAGCAGAACATTGGTTCGACTTTTTTGCATCCCGGCATCAAGTCAATGTGAAGAGTTAATCCTATTTGTATAAAAATACTTTAATTTAATAATTTAATTAAAAATTTAATTTTTCAATAAAATAAAATAAAAAGAAGATTTTCATAAAATTTCCTATATATAACATTTTGACATGGTTAAAAACTATTAAATAGTTTGCTAATTTCAACATATAATTATAAGAGATTCTTTCATAGATCCAACCAATAGTATTTTGCCAACTATTAATCTTTTATTAACAATTATTAATCCATGATAAATTCTAATCCAGCTGTAAAGTTTTATATCCTAATTAAATGTTGACTTTTCCTTTTCTGTTATCTTTAACCAAAAAACAACAATTAATATTCTACCAAAATTATATTATCGTTCTTTTTTTTTTTTTCTTCTTTTTTTAAACTTAACAGTCTCAAATTATACTATTCTCAGAAAACCAAATTGTGGAGAATAGTTTTAATAAAGTCGAAGGATACAAGGGTAATTACTCTATTGCAGAAATTGCTGGAGAGAATATCGAATGGCTATGACTTTGGTTTTAAAGTTGGAAAAGATAGATTTACTCTCTTTTCTGTTTTGTTTCATGCTTTTGTGCAAAGCTTAATTTGTAATTTAGTGATTTTTTTTTTGTTAAATTTAATTTTATTTGATTTCTTCCCCTTACAAATGAGTAATTGAATTGGTTATATTTTTTTTGTGATGACTTAACGGGGAATAATCGCTATACAATATTTGGAACTTATTTTCAGTCTAAGAGAATTGCTTGCTTGAGAAATACTAAGATAGAATGGAGATTTACAATAATGATTGGATGGGTTCTGCAAATTTCTAACGTTATTAAAGATTAAGTCAAAACATTGAATTAGGATATAAAAATTTACTGCTGGAATTAAAGTTTATCATGGATTAACAATAGTTTTGAATTTAATAAATAATATATAACATGAAAAAATTTAACAATTGTCAAAATATTATTGGTTGGGACTTCGAATAAGGTGATAGATTAGGTTTACACAAAAATTTCTCTATAATTAATTGTTAAAGACAATAAAATATATAGAAATTTGGTGTACATGTGGAAACAAAGAAGCTAGCTAGCATGTTTACTTTATGATTATGTGAATGCTATTGATTTCACCAAAATCTCCTTTTTCTTTATGCACTGGCAACCATGGAATTAAACCACATAATTGCTTTGGTTTTTCTAAAGAAACAACTCTAATTTTGGCGGGAAGTTGGTTTTCAAAAGCTTCTTTACAATATCTATAGCGCTCTTGATTTCGGTGTCTGGTAGGACAAAATACATCTCATTTAAATGATTTGTTCGTCGGCAATACGCACTGTCATCAAAATATGAAATTCACATGTAAATATGTAATTAGTCCTAATTCATTCTGAAAATCTAAATTAAAAAGAAAAAAATTGTACATAGCTACACTTTTTGGAAGGTATGTTGCTCTACAACTTTTGCTTATAAAAATCAAGGCTGAGAATATGTGTTTGTATTACCAAATCCAAAAAATTTAAAGGAAATCTCAGCAACCCATATGTTGGGCACACATATTTTGACATATTAGATTAGCTTTTCTGCAAGAAATAAAGAATAGTGTTATCCCTGTTAATTAATCATGATCTTTGGACTTGATTTGTTATCTTTATTCTTTAATTGCCTTGCACGTATCTAATAGGAGTATTGAAAATTCAAGAAAAGTGCATGTTTGCCTAAATCATCTTTACGCCCAACACTCTAATTTAATTACTCCATCGGTTTTATTTTGTAAGTAAGATAATTTTTTATAAATATTAATGATATAGTTTAACTAATATATTTTATTAATCATTTCAATATACTCCTATAATTATGAACATTACTTGTAAAATTTGAATATAATTAAATTTAAAATAAAAAAGTATATATTAGTTAAAATACTTTCTTCATAACTACGGTTGCGCCTATTAAGCTTTCACTACAAAAGTTGTAATCAAATTGTTTAACTTTGAAACGGCTACATATTAATTATTCATCTCAAACATCATTGATGTCTAAATTATAATTGATTCATAAGCTTATTTATGTTTTCAATTACAATTAAGAAAACATAAGAATGAAGGAATAATTTTTTTGGTGTATTTTGATTTCATTCTGGTTATATATTTATAGTGTTTACAAGATAACAAAATTCCTACTTTAACTTATTTCTTGTTTCAATCTGTTCCAATACTTTGTTTGATTTTCTATTCTGATTTTTTGTTTGGTTTTCTTGTTTTGCAGGTCTTTGCTTACACTCCCCTTCAAGCTAAGTTGTTGGGTTTCTGACACCCAGCTTGCCCAAGATTTCATTGAACGCCTTTGCTGACACTGCCTTAGTCAGTAAATCTGTCAGCTACTCTTCAGATCGAATGTAGGGCAAACGAATAATCCCAGTTTCGATCTTTTCCTTTATAAAGTGCCGATCAACTTCAACATGCTTCGTCCGATCGTGCTGAACCGAATTCTCTGAGATGCTTATTACAGTTTTTTGTCACACATTAACTCACTAGTGTTTGATACAAAGTCGATTTCCTTCAATAGTTTCTTTAGCCAAAGATCTTCTGTGAGTCTCTTGACAATTCCTCGAAATTCAGCTTTAGCACTCGAAAATGCGACAACCTTCTGCTTTTTACTCTTTCAAGTAACCAAGTTACCTCCAACAAAGGTAAAATAACTTGAAGTTGATCATTTTTCAATTGGATTGCCTGCCCAGTCAGCATCAGTAAAAATGCTTGAATTTCAAAGTAACTATTCTTACGGAATATTACACCTTTACGTGGAGATCCCTTTAGGTATCTTGCAATTCTTAGTGCAGCTTCCATGTGGTGTCTTTGTGGCTTATGCATGAACTGACTAACTATTCCCACAACATAGATTATATCTGGTCTGGTATGAGATAGGTATATGAGTTTCCCTACCAACCTCTGGTACTCTTCACGACCCGTCAGTTCAACACCCTCTATGAACTGTAACCTATAATTTACCTTTATTGGAGTGTCAGCAGGTTTACATAGTCCAATTTCTACCAGTAAGTCTAGCACATATTTCTTCTGAAAGATGGAAATCCCCTATTTTGACCTTGAGACTTCTATCCTAAGAAAATATTTCAGATTTCCAAGGTCTTTCATTTCAAACTCCTTGGAAAGATTCTCCCTCAGAGCCTTCTTCTCTTCTTTATCATTCCTAGTAATAATCATATCATCTACATATATGATAAGGCAGGTTACAAATTCTTCTCTCTTCTTGAGAAATAGGGTGTAATCAGAATTACTTTGGTAATATCCATACTTCTTCATGGTTGAATTAAATCTTTCGAACCACATAAAGTGCTTTTTTTAGTCTGCACCCTTCTCTAGGACAGAAGCCTTTTGAAAAACTTGGAGGAGCCTCTATGTAAACTTCTTCCTTTAGATCACCATGTAAGAATGCATTTTTCACATCAAATTGATACAAAGGCCAGTTTAGGTTTGCTATCATAGAAAATAGAACACGAATAGTGTCTATTTTTGCTACCGGAGAAAAATTCGTCGAACAGTCTATGTCATAGGTTTGTGTATAACCTTTGGCAACCAACATCGACTTGTATCTTTCAATGGTTCCATCTACTTTATATTTTATGGTGAACTTCCATTTGCACTCGACAGGTTTCTTTCCAGTTGGTAACTTAACTTTTTCCCATGTTTTGTTCTTTTCTAGTGCCTCCATTTCAGTTTGCATTGCTTACCTCTAATTCTCCCTGTTTTGAGCTTCCTCGACTATGCTTGGGATTTTATCTGAGTATATCAAAGTATTAAATGCTTTTCCTTCTCCCTTTATCACGTTTGCTACTGGATACCTTGATTTCTGAGGCTCATATTCTAGTTCGTATTGCTTTGGTGGAACCTCGTGTTGCTTCTCGGTGGAAGAGTGTATCTCTCCTATGTCTCAAGATTTTGATTTTCTACTCCTGCAGGATTAGAATTCATACTAGAAGAATCTGAAACATTTCTAGAATCACTAACCTCAGGGATACCAGGCAAGAAAGATGTGGGTGGTGGTTCTGCCATACTGGACTATTCTACATCTCCAGCAAACTCGGTGTCACCGCCTACTTGCTCTTTTGGAACAGACTGTTATAACAATCGGGCTATGTAACCAACATAGTGGGAACTTAGTATGAGTATTCTCCCCCTGACCACATAGTTGGTCATAATAAAATTATGTTTCAAGAAAGTCACATAATGGTATACATTCGGTTTGTGAAGGGATCAAAACATTGATACCCCTTTTGGTTTACACCATACCCCACAAACACAAATTTCACTGCACAGGGATCAAGCTTGGTCCTATTTTGTTTGGAAATGTGAACATACACAGAATAACCAAATATCTGGGGTTGAAGAGTTCATATAGGCGGGATTTGGGTATATTGGGCTAGGGTTTCTAGAGGTGTCTTTAGGCCCAAAATTCTGGTAGGGAGACGGTTGATGAGGTAAGTGGAAGTAGCTATGGCTTTAGGCCAGAAAGACTAAGGAACTTTAAATGTAAGCATGACTGCCCGAGCCATTTCAAGTAAAGTTTGATTCCTTCTTTTGGCCACTCAATTTTGTTGAAGGGTATAGGAACAAGTAGTTTGATGGACCAAACCCTTTTCCCGGAAAAATTGTTTCAAAGTGTGATTAACATATTCACCTCCATTATCTAATTGGAGTATTTGAATTTGTTTCCGAAACTGGGTCTGTATGAGTGTATAGAAGGAAATAAATTTTTCAGAAACCTTTGATTTGTTTTTCAAAAAATATATCCATGTTATTCTAGTGCAATCATCAACAAGGAGCATGAAAAAAGAATGCCTAGTTCTACCAACATTTGGTGCTGGCCCTCAGATGTCTGAATGTATCAAGGAGAACGAACTATAAATTCTAGTATTTGTTGGGCAGAAAGTTTGTCTGTGACTTTTAGCCATAACACATATTTCACAATGAAAATTGTTACGACTACTAAAGTATTGAGGAAATAAAACTTTGAGGTATCCTAGTGATGGGTGTCCTAAGCGTTGGTACCATAGACAGATTTGATGATGAACTGTTCCATGAGCAAGCGATGCAGTGTCGTGTTGGTCCATCTCGTCAATGTAGTACAACCTATTATCTTCAAAACCACGCCTAAAGATCTTCCCCATCTGAATATCTTGTAAAGTAAAAAAAGCAGGATGCATTAGAACTGTACAATTCTACTCTTTTGTAACATGACTAATAGACAAAAGTTTATGAGACAAGTCTGGAACATAAAGACAATTAGTCAGTTTTAAAGTAGGGCTTATAATAATTATCCCAGCCCCTATGACAAGTGAATACCCCTCCATTAGCAATCTGAATACACGTCTTATGAGGTTTTATCACTAACATTGTATTGGTAGCTCCATAGTCGAACACCCACTTATTATTTTTCGTTGGACCACATTTAGATGCCACACATGCCAATTTACAAAAGGTTTTACAATTTTTAGGACTTAATTGAGATATAGCACTTCTATCCGGGTCACAATTAAAGAAATCAAAACTGTCCGGGTTAAAATCAAAGAAATCAAAACAAAAGATGTTTGTGGGCTTATGGTAGAGTTTGAGGGACTATGCTGCAATTTTCCCTCAAACCTTACCCTTTTAACCTCTTTTTTTTCCTACTGCTTACCCATGCCCCCTTCTACCTTTGCCTCCTTTTATTTCTTGTCTTCTCCGCTTGTAGTTGCCATGGCCACTGTTCCCTTCTGTACGCCGCCTCTAGCTTCGATAGTCTCGCGATTTCCTGCCAGAGTAGCAGCGACAGTAGCCCTCTCCTTCTTCCTGTTGGGTTCATCCCACCAGTATGGATATCCAATTAACTGGAAGCACTCGTCTCGTTCATGTCTGCTTCCACTGCAATGGGTACATCTCAACTGAGACTTATCCTGCCCGGATGATGATCTAGCAGTCCTCTTGGCTAGTTCTGACCGGCTAATCAAACCGCTCTACATGCTTGAAGGAGTTTCTCCCGATAAAGGCAGAGAAGGGTCCTCATTATTTATGATTCCCCTTTTGGCTGCCTTTCTTCTCAGTATCGCGTAAGCGTTCTTTACTAAAGGGAGAGGATCTTACCTAGCAGATCCCTCCGATCTCGGTCATACACCCCTTTAACTCCTGCGAAAAATTGAAACAGTTTGTTTGTTTGTTTGTTGTAACCTATTAAAGATGTTTGCATATTTTGGGCATCTTATGGAGTTAGGCATCCTCCTATCTATCTCTCTCCACACAGCCTAGAGTTGGCTATAGTATCTCTCTAGAGACTGGTCCCCTATTTTATGTGATTCGATTTCACTACAAGATCAAAGATCTGTAGTGAATCAGCTCCACTACTGTAAGTGGCTTCAATCCTTTGCCACAACTCTCTAGCTGTTGGATAATTGATATACTGATGAACTAACTCAGTATCAATGTTTTCCATTATCCACGTGATGATAATGGGGTCGTTCTGGACCCACTGCTGATAATTGTAGGCAGTCTGCGGAGGTGGAGGGGCGATGATGTGATTAAGCCTTCCTCTGCCCCGGATTACAAGGCTCACAAGCCTGGACGAGAAGGCATAATTTTGATCATTTAATTTTGTTGAGATGATGAGATTCTGATTGCTATTATTTTATGTGGTTTTGGTGTTAAGGGTGATGCTCTGGAATAATTCCAGTAGCTGACTCATGTTGACAAGGTTACTGGTTTCCCCTATCTTGGCTATTCTTGTGGAAGAAGCAGTAGTCTCTTCTGTCATTCTCAAATAAGTCACGGTAGGTAATGAGCTATTGGCTTCTGTTTAGGTCTTAATGACCATCGCCAGCTCTGATACCATATTTTCAATTACAATTAAAAAAACATAAGAATGAAGGAATAATTTTTTGTTGTGTATTTTGATTTCATTCTAGTTACATAAATTCCTACTTTTACTCATTTCTTGTTTCAATCTGTTTCAATCCTTTGTTTGATTTTCTGTTCTGATTTTCTATTTGGTTTCCTTGTTTTGTGAGTCTTTGCTTACAATTTAGGATATCACAGATTTAGATTGTATGACTCAATGCTTAATAGAATACAATGGCGGTCACAAATTTGACACTTTTATATCTATTATGAGATCGTACGACATTATGTAGCACCAAATAGATCTTATAATATAATTGGTAGGAATCAAACTCAAAATATTTACATTCTATAATTTTTATAGTAAATAAGAAAACTAACGTGTCATATCTATACATGAATATGTATAGGTTAATTATAGTTTTTAATAAATAAATGAATATCATATAACTATTTTTTATAATTCAAGCTGACCTCATTATATGATTACAGAATTTCACCCCATGCAAGAAAAGAAAACGAAAAGAGTAAATAAGACAGACTTAGGTCAAAACTGTGGCCGTGATGGCTAAACTTTAATTTTCCTTAATTAGTTGAAGTGTACGGTTTGTTGGTCCGTTATTTATTTTTTGTGATTTCAAAATAATAATTAAAAAAAAAAAGCAGCTGCTATTATTTTGTCTCACACTCACTACATTGCTCCTTTGGAATTCTCTGATAAATTAATTAATAAATTTTGGCAATTCTTAGAATAATTATTAATATCATACATCTCTAAATTTGAACTATCGTGGTTGAACAATAATAGTACTCTTCAAATATGAAGAAAACCAACAAATACAATTTTTTTATGAGCTAGCATATGAATAAATGTATATATCTCCACAGTTCAAACGCACATTTTTAGTTGACAAATCCTTGTTTTTATCCATTTTCTCGTGCGAGATTTTTTTAAATATTAGTGGGTTTGTTGGCTATTCACTTCCAGTTATTTATTGAAGTTTGTTTGAACATTGAAAAATTGGAAATGAATACAAATTTTTTGGTTTTGTTTATATATATATATGTGTTGTTAGAATATTTTTAATAGATTTCGATTACGAAATTAATCTCATTGGTATCTAAACTTGATATAATTTAATCCTAATATTATCTCATGGGCAAGAAGAAAAGAAAAGAATTACTAACTTGGATCCATAATTAATAATTCTTTAACGCAGTTCTTGAACGCAGCGGAATCTGACGATCAATTATTTTCTTCCCTGTACCTTTTCCTTTCGATGCCTTCTTTGATGGACAAGAGCCACTTATATATTGAAACAAGTTGTAGAATTTGTTTCAATGTGTATCTCTATATCTTCTTTGGTAAGGGAAGAGGGAATATAATTACTCTCAAATTTTAATATCTCTAACCGAAACCATCCATCACGGTTTCGACTTTTATATATTAAAATCATATATTATATAGGACTTAATCTTTTATAATTAAACCCAAGTTACATGAACCATAAATAATGGGAAATATTCTTTCATTCTCCCACTTGGTCCATGTGACGATTTTATGGCTTAATTTATACCTTTAAGCATGCACTCTCATATCAAGTCCAACATAGTCTTTAATCAAGTTAGAATTGATCGAATTATGGCGGTCACAAGTCATTGTGCGATAAGATTCCTTCCATGTATCACAAACCAATTCCAACTCTAAGTTTTCTTTAAGATTTGAGAAATACCATGATTCTCAAAAATTACATGTTATCAAAGAACCATAAAAGAACCATAAATGTATACATAAACCATAATGATAACATACTTAATAAAGCAGAAACATAACTATAAGTGAATTCCAAGTCTCATACATAAAGAGCAAACTGTAACTGCAATAGCAAGGCTTTGTCTATAACACACCCATACGTTCGACATGGCCAATGAACGCCTTGGGTGACAATCCTTTAGTTAACGGATCCGCAACCATCATATCCGTCCTTATATGGTCAAAAGACACTCTTTGTTTCCGCACTTCATCCTTCACCGACAAATACTTCAACTCCATGTGTTTAACACCCTTAGAGTACTTGTCGTTCTTTGAGAAGAATACGGCTGCGGAATTATCACAATAAATTCTCAACGGCTTGGCTATACTGTCAACTATTCCAAGTCCTGAGATAAAATTCCGCATCCACAATCCATGAATAGTGGCCTCAAA
>CANUEY010109723.1:0-30000 GCA_948099555.1 Croton setiger
TATATATATATATATATATGTTCTTTCTAACTACTCTCTGTCATTTCTCTTTTTAAACCAAGAAACACTCGATATGGGCTTTGTCTACATGGTACGGGCTTCGTGTATATTGAACATTTAAGGACTATATATAAGCCCATATCAATATAATGTTATTTGGATTACCCAGCCCCACCCACATAAAAATGCTTGTGGTTGTGGAGTACAATATGAAAAATGACAAAATAATGAAAGACATGGCCGTTTAGAATTTTTAAGGCCACAGAATTGAAAATAATTGCTAAAAAGTTGTCCGAAGTATTTCGGTAACCATGGAGCCAGAGACTCGACCTGATTGGATAGGGGTTCAACTCCCCTTCACCTGAGGAGTCGACCAATGGTCCCCAATTCGTTGTCAGAGTTTCCAAACAATGATGATGCGATGTGTGAGAAGTAGGATCATAGTTTTCTCTTGTGCTTTAGATGGATATGGCAATTGGTTGTCATTGAGTTTATGGTCGTTTGCTTTCTGATGGCGAACAGTGGCAACGACAAATACGACGATCTTGTGACATTTTGTCTCTTTCCTTCCATTACGTTTCTTTGCGTGATAATTTAAACTAACTATTACATATTTCATTGATAAATTTGGTGCCTAATCTTTATAAATGTTTCAATTTAGTGTCTATTTTTTTTTTTCAAAATTACATTTAATCTTTATAAAATGTTTCAATTTTGTGTCTTACTATTTTTTTTAGATTTTTTTCTGACAGTGAAGAAACAAAAGTAAAGAATTATTTACAATTGTCTCACATCCATGAATCCAAATATAAGATTAGTTTTGATGTTTGGTACCATGTTTGGATGGAATTGATTAAAAATTATTCAAATTACTTTCGGTTGTTATTAATGGCAATGGAGCTCACAATTAATTACACAGAATGAAGTGGTCAACAAGGAAAATTGGCTAGTATTATCAGATACTGTTAAGTTAATGAAAATTCAATAAAAAAAAATCGGATTAAATTAACTTTTCAACTTAAATTCACGACAACTTTATGATTGATTTAAAGACACCGGTGATTATCTCATCAACCTATTGATATATAGCATTGGTCAATTTCATGGTGATTTCAAGTGACAAAGAGTGATTTACTTTGTCAAATGAAACATGAATCTTTAAAAATAACATTGTTAGACTTACATGAGATGAAATAATTCTAAATGACATTTTATTTTGTCTATTTAGGTTCGAAAATAATATATGTGATACCTTTTATAAAATTAAAATTTTATAAATGTTAAAAACCAGATTAAAATTTATCAAAATCCGACAAGTCATGTGAATAAAATACATTAAATTAAATTAAATTTATGAGTTTAAACATCATTTTGAAAAAAGAAAAAGATAAAACACTAAATGAAAATATTTTATAAAAGTTACACAAAAAATTTCATTAATTTAGCGGAAACCAGCAAACATTTGAAAGAAATTGTCATGCAATGCGTTGTGATGGTCACAGAACCATTCATTATTTGATGCAAAAAACACGTAATCTCACTGTCACCGATATATCCACGTGTCCATCCGTTCTGTCATTCTAACGAAAAACAGTTAAGACACTGCGTCTAAAGTAACAGTTCATAGATTTCATCCAATGAATAAACTCCACGTACATAAGAATAGAAAGGGCGGTGAGTGAGTTAAAAATGGCAATACCCGTAGGAATAGAGAAAGTGCATAATTACACGTTTAGACGGGCTACAAGGGACACACAAATTATTTAATTTTTTTTTAAAAAATTATTTAATTTAATTTAATAACGAAGCGAATGACCTGGGCTCTTGTGTGTCCCTTGTAGCCCGGTCTAAACGTGATAATTATACCAAAAAAAAAAAAAAATTAAAAAATTGAACACACGGACTCCTAAAGTGTGGGAGGAGCAAGAATAGGGTCAAATGAACCAGCAAAAACCACATATGCAAGAATTTCAGTGCAGTATAAATGGATACTGCATTTCCATTTCTTTTTCATCCCAAAAACAAAATCATCTAATCAAAATAAACCCATTTTTTGTTTCTTCTTTTTTAAATAAAAAAAAGAGAAAAAAAAAACCCATTTTGTTTAATCTACCATGGCTGGCAAAAACATTAGCTTGGAAGAAATCAAGAACGAGAATGTCGACCTTGTAAGTGATGTTTGCTTTTTTGTATTGTGTGTATTGTAAAATGAACGAGTGCAATTACTGATATTTTGAGTAATTTGGAATTTGTGATTTTGTTAGGAACGGATTCCAGTTGAAGAAGTGTTTCAGCAACTCAATTGTACAAGAGAAGGTTTATCAACAGAGGAAGGCCAGAAAAGGTTGCAGATTTTTGGACCTAACAAGCTTGAAGAGAAAAAGGTTTGTTCTTTTTTTTGTTGTTAAGATATAGAAATAAGATTTTTTTAAAAAAAAAAATTAAATACAGGAAAGCAAGTTCTTGAAATTCTTGGGTTTATGTGGAACCCACTTAATAGAAAACAGACTTTGTTTAATTTGTTTGAAATTAAATACAGGAAAGCAAGCTTTTGAAATTCTTGGGTTTTATGTGGAACCCACTTTCATGGGTGATGGAAGCAGCCGCTATAATGGCTATTGCATTGGCCAATGGAGGAGTAAGTGATCAATTTCTGTCTTGACTTTGGGTAAATTAAGCAACTCATAATAATAACCAAAAAAAAAAAATTGAAAATGCAGGGACAGCCACCAGATTGGCAAGATTTTGTGGGTGTCGTAACTTTGCTTATTATAAACTCAACAATTAGTTTCATTGAAGAAAACAACGCAGGCAATGCTGCAGCTGCTCTAATGGCTGGTCTTGCTCCTAAAACCAAAGTGTTAAGGGATGGAAGATGGACTGAACAAGAAGCAGAGATTTTGGTACCTGGGGATATTGTTAGTATAAAATTAGGAGACATTGTTCCAGCAGATGCTCGTTTATTAGAAGGAGATCCTTTAAAGATTGATCAATCTGCACTTACCGGCGAATCTTTGCCTGTAACAAAAAACCCAGGGGATGAAGTGTTTTCTGGGTCTACTTGCAAACAAGGAGAGATTGAAGCAGTAGTAATTGCAACTGGAGTTCATACATTTTTTGGTAAAGCTGCTCATTTGGTTGACAGTACTAATAATGAAGGACATTTCCAGAAAGTTTTGACAGCCATTGGGAATTTCTGTATTGTCTCTATTATGTTGGGGATTGCTGTAGAACTTATAGTAATGTACCCTATTCAAAAGCGTAAATATCGTGATGGAATTGACAATCTATTAGTCCTTCTCATTGGTGGTATTCCAATTGCTATGCCTACTGTCCTTTCTGTAACTATGGCTATTGGCTCGCACCGTCTTTCGCAACAAGGTGCCATTACTAAGAGAATGACTGCTATTGAAGAAATGGCTGGTATGGATGTTTTGTGCAGTGATAAGACTGGAACTCTCACTCTCAACAAGCTTACTGTCGATAAAAGCTTGATTGAGGTTAGTTAGTTTAGTACTAGTTATATATAGTTGCTAAATTGCTTAACTTTTTCTTGTGCTTAATTTATTTTTCATTGAATTTCAGGTATTTGTAAAGGATGTGGACAGAGATACACTTATTTTGCTAGGGGCTAGAGCTTCTAGAGTTGAGAATCAAGATGCTATTGATGCTTGTATTGTTGGAATGTTGGGAGATCCAAAAGAGGTATATATGTTAATTAACTGAATAAAGAAATAATATTAGTGTTTTTCTAATCCTTTAATCTTTATGCAGGCTAGAGCAGGCATTACTGAGGTTCATTTCTTGCCATTTAACCCTGTAGAAAAGCGCACTGCTATTACATATATTGATACAGAAGGAAACTGGCACAGAGTCAGTAAAGGTGCACCAGAACAGGTGATCCTTAATTGTATTATTATGTTTACTAATTATCTTTTATGCATTGGATTCTTTGTTTAATATAATTAACAATGTCTTCAGATTATTGAACTCTGCAACCTTAAGGATGATGTTAGAAAGAAAGCTCATGCCATTATTGATAAATTCGCCGACCGCGGTCTTCGATCTCTTGCTGTTGGAAGACAAGTGAGTTCAATTTCTGTTTTTCTTCTGAGTTGAAATGAAGAATATTGCAATTTCAGCGTATAATCTTTTTGGGGTTTGACAGACTGTACCAGAAAAAAGCAAGGAAAGCCCTGGATCACCATGGCAATTTGTGGGTTTGTTGCCACTTTTTGACCCTCCAAGGCATGATAGTGCAGAAACAATTGCCCGTGCTCTTAATCTAGGAGTTAATGTCAAGATGATCACTGGTGATCAGCTTGCAATTGGTAAGGAAACTGGTCGAAGGCTTGGAATGGGAACCAATATGTATCCTTCTTCTGCTCTTCTAGGGCAAACAAAAGATGAGTCTATTGCTTCCCTTCCCGTGGATGAACTTATCGAAAAGGCTGATGGATTTGCCGGAGTCTTCCCTGGTAAATTGAACTAAAACTTGTTACAATGAGCCAAACACATTAGTATAGCAGTTGAAATAACTTATAGTTTGGTAATGACTTATGCAGAACATAAATATGAGATTGTAAAAAGGTTGCAAGATAGAAAACACATCTGTGGAATGACAGGAGATGGTGTGAATGATGCTCCTGCATTGAAAAAGGCTGATATTGGAATTGCAGTGGCTGATGCTACTGATGCGGCTCGTAGCGCATCCGATATAGTACTTACTGAGCCAGGATTGAGTGTGATTGTTAGTGCTGTGTTAACAAGTAGAGCCATTTTCCAAAGAATGAAAAACTACACAATCTATGCAGTTTCTATTACAATTCGTATTGTTCTTGGATTTATGCTTCTTGCCCTCATTTGGAAATTCGATTTCTCACCTTTCATGGTTCTCATCATTGCCATACTTAATGATGGAACTATCATGACAATTTCTAAAGATAGAGTTAAGCCATCTCCTGTTCCTGATTCATGGAAACTTAAAGAAATTTTCGCAACCGGGATTATTCTTGGCACTTATTTGGCTATCATGACTGTGGTGTTCTTCTGGGTTGCTAACAGTTCTGATTTCTTCACTGTAAGAAAATATCACAAACCTTAACACTAACTTACTTCAACTTCAACAAAATCTACAAACTAATATTAACAACATTGAATTTTTATTTGCAGGAGAAGTTTGGAGTAAGATCCATTAGAGGAAACCAGGATGAACTGACAGCTGCTGTGTATCTCCAAGTGAGCATAGTAAGTCAGGCATTGATCTTCGTGACAAGATCTCGTAGCTGGTCTTTTATAGAACGCCCCGGTCTTCTTCTAGTCACTGCCTTTGTCATTGCACAATTGGTAGGTAGAATAGATTGATTCTTTATAATTGAAATTCTTAAATTTTCCTGAAAGAAGCTAACTGTGTACTTTACTTCAGATTGCTACACTTATTGCTGTGTATGCTAACTGGGGATTCGCTGATATGCACGGAATTGGATGGGGATGGGCTGGAGTTATTTGGCTTTATAGCATAGTTTTCTACATTCCTCTTGATATTCTTAAGTTCATTACTAGATATGCTTTGAGTGGCAAAGCCTGGGACAACCTGGTGCAAAATAAGGTAAGAAACAATGGTTTTTGTTGGTCACAACAGAAAACAATTTATTTGACATTGTGATTGTGATTGTTTTTCTCAGACTGCTTTCACAACAAAGAAGGATTATGGAAGAGGAGAAAGGGAAGCACAATGGGCTGCTGCTCAAAGAACCCTTCACGGATTGCAACCTCCTGAAACTGCAGAGCTTTTCCAGGACAAGAACTACAGGGAATTGTCGGAAATTGCTGAACAGGCCAAGCGGCGCGCAGAAGTTGCCAGGTTAAGAGAGCTACATACACTGAAAGGACATGTTGAATCAGTAGTGAAGTTGAAAGGGCTTGACATTGAAACTATTCAACAGCACTACACAGTTTGATCCTGTCCTGCAAGTGAAGTCATATATATATGGATGGCCAATGAATTTTGGACAAGAAGAGTGAAGCCTATATTAATCCAAACTTAGAATGCATTCTTTTTGTTTCCAAGAAAATCCTTGTTATTTTTATCGATGATGAGGATTTTGTAGGATGCAAGGGTTGGGAATAAAATGCCAAAGTTTTGTCCTTTCAGACGAATCTTTGAGCCTGAAAAACAGATAAAGAAAAAAAAAAAAAAAGGAAAGAAGAATAAATGGATGAAGATAGCTTTTCGCTACCTTTGAATTCCTTGTTATGTTGCATTTTCAATGAAATTCCCTATTTCTGCTTCACTTCTTAATCATTTTTCTTTTCTGCTTTTTTTTAGTAAGGTTTCATTCCCATTCGAATCTAATAAGTACCAATTTGGTCTTCTTAATTACAAATAAACAGGTACTAATCAAACATTACTTGATTGATTGGCACAAATGTCATTGGAAAAAAAAAGAAAAAGAAAAATAGGGTCAAAGATTTTGTTTTTAAATAGTATACAAAAACCATATCTATCTATAAAATATATAAAAATCTAAGGTATAAACATTTATTGTGAGATATTTCTAAACATAAAATTACTTAGTTGGTCTAATAAGATTAAAAGAACGACTCATAATAATTTTCTCACTCCAAAATAATACTAATATTGTTAATTAACAGTTAAAGAAACAATTTAGACTCTTTAATATCATAGTATGATAGTTTTTGAGTTTAGTTTTAAAAAATATGTTTTTGTCTTTGTATTTCAAAAATTCTAGTAACTTGTCTAACATTACGGATTAAGGTTGTGAATGGTTCTTACGGGCTTTGAATTGGTACTAAGAACCAACCTAACCAGAACTGAAATCGGTAAAAAACCGCTTTAAAGGAACTATAATTAGAATCGAAACTGGAAAAAAAAAAATTTAAGCAAGGGTTTAATTCTGGTTTTTTACTAAAATCGAACTGTAACCAATAACTGAGAATTAAATGAATTTATAAGTAAAACTACATATATTTTTTAGTAAAATTATTCAATTTATTAGGTTATTGGTGAAAATTTAATGACTTTTAAATATTATATTCATTTAAAATGGAAATTAATTTTTATAACTAATAAATTCAAATTGAAAATTGAAAATTACTGCTTTATGAAAAACTCATGGTTCTATCCATAACCTGAACGAAAACTAGAACTAAAAAATAAGAATTGAACCTGAACTAGAATCAAAACCTAGAATTTGATCCGGTTTTGGTTTTAAATTTTAAAAGAAACGGTATATCAATTTTGGTTTCGATTCTCGATAGGAATCAATCTAGAACTATAGTGGTGAAAAGATTTTAATCAAAATTGACACACCGACCCAAATAGAATCAAATTGAATAAAAATTTTGATTAATTGATTGATAGGTTTAGTTGGTGGTTTTGAAAAAGAAAAATCAAAATACATTTGGTCAGATTTCGTTTAGCCGGTTCATAAGTTGAACCGATTAACACTTTCAATAAGTAAAAATCTTAAATAGACTCAATTTACCATGTGATTCATGAAATAATCTACTAGGCAACATAATTAAATAGGAGAAAGAAAAATAATTGCTCCTCAATAGAGGGGTTTGGAAAACAAGTTTCTTACAAATATATAAGTTTAATTCTGGATGGTTTAAAATTTGTAAGTGAATATTAATTTGATGAAACAAAATTAGTTAGCTTTATTAGTTGAGGAACACTACCCTAGATCAGGTCAAATACACCAATAAATAGACTAATAAAGACAATCCAACACCGACACCACTTGCACTTGAACATGAAATTATTATTCACAAAAATTTTAGAACGAGGAATCATTTGGATCAACATCACTATAAAATATATATTATTCTAATAAAAATACTGTTTTAATTATTAATTAACAAAATTTAAATTCAATTTTAATAAAAAATATATTTTAATTATTAATTAATTAAATTTAATAACAAATCAAATCTTATCCTATTAAGAAATATTATTTTTTCTTTCCTTTTGTAATTGTAATTCTTTTTTTTTTTTTTGTAATTGTAGTTCTAAAATACTAAAAAGGAAATCAAAATAATACAATTACATAACTATTACTATTATAAGTTAAATTTAATGTGCCCTAAAGCGATAATAATTTCTATGCATTTAGGTTATAAAGAGGGGAAAAAACTAATCTTTTTAAAATATAATAATATTGAAAAAAGATATAATTGTGCATTTTATTATTTATAAATAATAATTTACAATTTATAATAAGAAAAATTAGGTACAAATGTTAATTCCACATCGATTATTTTATTAAAATATTAGAATGAAGAGATTTAATTAATTTATTGAATGCAAAATTTTTACAATAGATTTCTTTATTTTTAATTGAAGGGCATATTATATAATTTTTTATTAAAAAACAAAATAAATGAGTGTCTATAACGAGTTAACACAAACAATCCACGTATAAAAATCGCTAGTAATACTAAATTTGTTAATTGAGAAAGCTGATTTAGTGTGGGATGGGGTTGTTGACACAATTTTATCTTTCTTTATCTATTTTGAAGCTTTTTCTTAATTTGTTGGTTTGAGCTACCATCCTTTTATTTATAGGAGGCAGTTTCCATTTTGATTTCTTCAACTTTTTTTATTCAAACATTATCTTTTGTAATTTTTATTTTTCAGCAGTTAAGTTTTGGCGTTTCGTCTCCATTATATAGTTTTTAATATTAATACATTTCATTATATGATTTTCTTAGTTTGAGATTCAAAAAGTATTTATTAATCATTTTTATTTGAAAATTTTAGATCTATTTTATTGATAGAGTTTGGCAGTTCAACTCTTTTCTTCTTCGTGAACATGTGATTATTTCAACTATTGTGTGAGTTTCAATTTTTACTAAGTTTTTCCAAAGATAATATTGGAAAACATTATTACAGTATTGTCATCATAACGTGGGAATGACAAATATAAGGACAGAGCAGCTCGGTGGTGGTGGACACAAACGAAGGAGCAATTGAAAACGGAGGAGAAAATGGCAAGCAACTCGATTTATGCTTGCTAATTTCGAGTTTCAACCAACAAAAGAACTAGCTCCCGCTATGGAAAGAGCACCAGCGATAGAAGGGAGCGGTGACCGGACTTGATGAAGTGGTTGATAATATGGTTTTCTTCGCTTTGGTTCTTGCAACTTTCTTTGAAATGGAGACATATTATGTAAATTTGGAATATTAAAATAATTTTTATTTACTAATTCTGATATGGTAAGGTCAATTTTTTTAATCAAAATCTTGAGTCCATATTCTTCAATTTGTGGGTCACGATTTGAAATGGCGGTGATGTGATTATCGTTTGCGGAGGTGCGCTTTCAAAAATCCACGAAGCAAATGGCCATGGCGGAGGAAGGTTAAGTGGGAGAGAATGATTGTGGTTGGGTTGGCTATGGGTGGTGGTTCTGCCGGAAGGAAAGAAGGAGAAGAAGGCGAAGAAGGTGAAGAAGAGGATTAGGCTTTGAAGCTGAAGCTTTAGAAAATTATAAAAGAGCCCCTGAAATACTATAAAAGAGTCGTTAAAAGTTTAAAATTGTACACTTCCGTTTTGGGGTGGTTTTTTAAAAAAATAACATAATTTAAATAGTGGACAGCAGAAAGTGAAAAATTTGAACTGTGGACGAAATTAGATGTAATGTAATTAGAAATTGCGGAAATCTAATGATCCGTCTGAGTGAACATATTTAAAATACAAAAGTAAACTTTAGCGACCAAAACATGCTAAAGTAAACTTTAGCAACTTAAAATTGCAAAAGTCCACTTTAGCCGCTTGGAATTGCTAAAGTATGCTTTTGCAACTTCAAATTGCTTAAGTTGGCTTTTGCAAATTTAAGCTGCACAACAAGTGGACTTTTGCACATGAGACAAATATATAGATATATATATATATATACATATATATATATATATATATAATTAAATACGTAAACCAAAATTTTAATTACGTAAAAAATAATTACATAGTATTTTGTACATAGTACCAAAACATTTTAAAAATAATGTCATCTAATCATTTAAATTCCAGTTTCGAGTGAACTCCTTAATGTGCGAAGACCGGGGATATCGGGGAGCATTCCTAACCCTAGGCTTTTGTCATAACGCCAACGGAGGAGTTTGCTCGTTCATTGGCTCCTCCGCTTATTCATCCTGAATCTGCTCCTCCGCAACATCAACAAACCCTTGTCCGGATGATTCATTCGCCTGCTGATCCAGGGTCTGCTCAAGGTTTTCTAACTCCTGAAGTTGCTGAGCGTCCAAGGCATTAAAGAAGGCGTCTATCAAATGTTCCTAAAACAAGGCCTCATAATCGTCAGGCTGGACTGGCGATGCCTAAGGGGCCCATCGCCGCTTACCACTGTTAGGCACGCGACCGCCCCGCCCCCTACGCTGAACTTGTTCCTGCCCCCGCTGTGGTACGATTGAATCGACAAACGACTAACTAGGCATTATTTCTGGCTGCGTTTGATGGATCTGCAGCTCGCGCGTCAATTGTTCGCTCATTTTGTCGATTACATCAATGCAATCATTAACAGTCACCGATCGATGGAAACGTTGGGCTCGGAAATCTTCAGCTATATCGTTAGCCATATGTACAGTTCTCGCCTATAATTGTGAAAAAAATAAAGTAAAATAAAATCAGGGAAATAAACACAAATAGCACAAGAATTAAATAAATTAAAGGATAAACTAACCAACGCTATGTATGCCTCAGTGGAGCCTATGTAACCTCGGTGGACATTCTGGGAGAGCCTCCGATCTTGTGGATTTATTATATGCCGGACTGTCCGCAATTGATACCATACTATGTAGTCATTAGAGCCCTCGGAGCGGCCAATGTACTCCCTATGAATTAATGTATCTGCTCGACGCGCCCATTGCTCGACGTACGCCCTCAGGTACGTCGGCCAATCAGTCGTCGGTCGTCTGGACCGGGTAAGCTTATGCAGACACTCATGTTCCGCCCTCTGCAGTAGACCGGCGTCTCCTGGTATCTCTTGTCTGTACCCGAACTGCTGCATCACCCTCCCAGAAAACATGGAACTCGACGACCTCAAAAAATATGAGAGACGTCTGAGAGGTCCAAACCGATACGCCCGCCCTGCACGCCTCAGGTAGGGCAACTAGGATGTCTGGCGAATAAGGCATCCAGGAGAACTATTGAATATTTAACATTAATTAGCATCTAATAATAATAATAATAATAATAATAATAATAATAATAATAATAATAATAATAATAATAATAATAATAATAATAATAATAATAATAATAATAATAATAATAATAATAATAATAATTTACAAACACATACCTCTGAGTCCGTTACAACCGAGAGCTGATCCCGATAGTCAAGTAAATTATGGCTCGTAACTTTCGTCAATACTTTCACGGCTCGCCGCCTCCAAAAATTATGAAAAACCCTTAACCGTTTAATTATTAAAAAAAATATTACACAGAAACATAATGTGAAACATACCTCCGTGTATACGGACAATCATCAAATATTTGAGGATGTTGTGGTGGAAACTGTGGCCGAAACGTCGATATCCGCTCCCAGACACACACTTGCGTACAGTAAATTTCGCTCGTCAATTAATTGTATAAATAAATGTCAAGAGTTAAAATTAATAAATATTAAAACTTCAAAAGTACCTGTAGTAGGAGCAGACATCCGTGAACGTACTCAGCACGTCATAGGCTTACATGGCACAACTGCCTATACGGGAACGCAAGTACGACACTCCTCCAACTGCACTGACGGCAACTGTCGAAGTCGATCACGAACAGCAGCAAAATAAGATTAACACTGTTCTTCGACGCATCGCAGAACAGAAATGCTCCCAGCAGCCACATAACATAACATCGTGCTCTCTGCTGGTACACGATATCTGGCAATCCATCTGGTACAGGCGTCTGTAGGACCCTCTGCAAGCCGCGAAACATTAATCAGCTATATAAAATGTCACTGTCCTCCGGGGTGAAACCAAGGAAATCCTGACAATACACGTCCCACCCTGGACCGGGCACGGAATACCGTCCCGTCACTGCAGGTCCATCGACCCGTAGGCCCATCATCACCTCCACATCCTGAAGCGTGATCGTCGCCTCTCCGAAAGGAAGATGGAAGGTATGCGTCTCCAGACGCCATCGCTCCACAAGAGCCGTCAGTAGGGCCCAATCATACTGAATCAACCCGATCCTTCGCACCATCCCGAACCCTAATTCGTCAATGAAATGTAGGGTCTTAAGCTGCCTCTATATAGAAGTGTCCGCTCGTCAAACACTGAGAGTCCGATCGTATCTATCGTCCCCTTCAAATACGTAATAAGATCGATGATCCGTCTATAGGAACAGAAGATCACCCTGTATCGGTCCTTGCTCTACAACTCTCTCCTTCTGAGACCTTGACGAACAACCTCTTTCCATCGCTGCATGTAAAATTTAATAATAATTATTATAATAAACAGTAATTTTTTTCCTACACTTTAGCATTTTGAGATAGTTACACTTGATGAACCCTAAATCCAATTCTAATTGCTTAAATCCGTGTACTATAAGCTACAGTTGATTATTAAAAGCCTTAACCTCTGTATAATTTATATTATTTTTTAACTTTAATTTTTATTAATTTAAGTAAAATTTTTGTAATTTAAAAATTTTTTTTACTGCTAATAACATACATATAACATTCATTTCTTCGTACGAAAATGCTAATTTAAACTCTAACAAATTATTATTACTTTAAATTAAAAAATAACAAATTAATTAAAAAAGTTAAATAATACACTCCTCTCTCCATTGTGGATTATTCACAGTCAACTTCTTCTCAATATCTTCACACTTGACGACAATTTGAAATTTTGTGGGAAGTTATCAACCGTTTTGAATTTTGTGAGAAAATTTGTGAAAAAATTTGGAGAAGGGTGGAGCTGGTCCCAGATGTGGGGCTCTATTTGCGGAACAAAAGCACTATAAAATTGCGAAATTGAGCTTCCGTAGAAAGAAATAGCGTCTGTCTTCACAAAGCCACGTGTCTTCACCCCGTTATCTCCCTCTTCCGCTTGTTGCAACTGCGGAACACGTGTCCTCAACATGTGGTATTAACTTCCGCGTGTTGTAACTGCGGAACAGTGGGCCCTACAACTGTCCGCGCGTTTTCTTCCACTCTTCCGCAATTTTATCCCGCGTCTTTCTTAAGCTGCCACATGTCCATCATTTATTGGTCCTGTTTTCTAATCATATGTGTTTAAAAAACCCTAATCACACCCTAAACCTCTTTCGCTAACAGATTGCAGAAGTGCAGCACTTCCGCATTTTGTTTTTGCGGATTTGTTGTTGTTTCGTGTTTTCCAATTGCAGATCATATTGTTTCGCAATTGTTTATTGCGTTAGGTTTATTCAGTGTCTACAGTTTGAACTGCATGATTTTCTTTGTAATTGAACCTCCGTTTTGTTTATAGAGGAAAAATTGATTTTTTTATTGTGTTTGACTTTAATTTTTAGGTTCATATAATATTTATTTGCTAACAAACTTTCAAAAATACACAAAATAATGAAATCACATATTGAAAATGAGAATGGATGATAAAAAATAAAGTCAACTTTTCCTTTATAAATAAAATGAAAGTAGCAGTAAAATGGAGAGAGAGAAAGGAATTAATGGTGTATTTGTAAAAATTGAATCGTCCCCGTGTGCAACCAACCGGTTGGTTGGCAATGGCAACTGCCTATTGTATTTTATATGAAAGTTTTATTTAAGTTGAGGTTATATGTGAGAGTTTTAAAATTTAGGTACTGAGATGAAAGAACATCCAAAATTCAGATATCATTTGTAAAAATTATACCAGACTAGTCCATCTATAGCTTATGAAAGAAATTATTACCAATACTACAAAAATAATAATCTAAAATTATATAATATTTATATCTCATATTATAATACTAAATCTATTCCAAAAATATAAACAAATTTCTGATGAAAGTGTTTAAGAAGGTTTTAGATATGTCTGCAATTTATAGTTAGTTTATGTTTAAATTTGACCATAATATTTTTATCTTCATATATTTAAAACATTCACTCTTTTCATCTATGAGGAGTAATTTTTAGAAAAATAGCATTTATTACTTGTACAAATTTAGATAGAGATTTATATTTCACTCTTCTCATTTATGAACGATACTTATTAGAAAAATGACATTTATTGCTTATACAAATTTAGAAAAAAACTTCTATTTTGAAACACACAAAAATGAAAAATATACTTATATTTTGGAAGGGAGGGAGTGATAATATGTAAATTTAGTCTTTAATATATTTTTGTTAGGGAATGCTAAATATAATGAAAGAAAGTATTTGAAGCATATTTGAATAATATTTAATCATATGGAAACTTTTTTTTTTACCATAATTTGTCAGTGATTTAAATTATAAAATTATTTTATACTCAATGATCAAACATAAAAATCTCATATTAAGAAGTACATTTGGCTATATTTATTAACGTTGCTTTCAATTTTATTTCTTTATCACGTTATTTAATTATTTTTGTTTAATTCAAAATTCCCCTTTTCTAGTATTTTAGGAATAAGTTTGACCAAAACTGGAGAGATGAACCCTACTCATTATTATTTACAAATATTTTTGAGCAGATATTTTATTTTGGGTTATTTTGGGTGAGAGTAGTTTATTTAATGAGAACATACTGGTTTGCTACACAATCACACATTTCGCGTGAAATATAGTGGTTTCCAAATTTGGTGTTGGAAACAATCCACAAATACAATGACAGGACGGTCATTTGCATGTGAAAATTTTACAAGAATAATATTTTTCTTATATATATTCAAACACTCCTTTTTCTATATAATATTAATTTTATATTTCGGACACAATAAATTTACTTTAATTTTAAAACTAAATCCTCTCCTAAATGATGGATTTGGTTTAAATTTTTGAAAATATTTTTCACACAGAATCTTTATAGAAATTTATTCTCTGCAAATGAAACATAATTTTTTGAAGTGTTTTTCTATGGAATATATTTCATTATTTAAAAAAAATTATGTTATTTGCATCCATATTATTATTTTTAATTGAAAAAGCTAATGAGATTAACGGATTCAAATTCAATGTAAATTAAGTTGCTTACAAAGCATCTAATACAGTTTGTTGGTTTTGTTTCATCAAATTAATCAGCTTTTCTCATTAAAGGATTCACTTACAAATATTTAGTGCATCCAAACTTAATACCTATATTCCTCATGGCTTACAATCAAATAACACATTTTAGAAATTAATAAATAATAGTAAATAGCACATAATTTAAAAAATATAATAAAATAATATAATTTCAATAAAGAAAATTTAAAAATATTCCATTTAAAAATAAAATTAAAAAATATTAATTTTTTTAGAAATTATGTGACCACCCGAATCTCACCGAAGCCCCTCCTCCAGTCGCTAGACCACCACTGCTAGACTGGGGATAAAAATAAAATTTTATTAAAGGTAAAATTTGAATCCATGATTTTTTATATATTTTTGTATATACATGAAAATTATATATATGTTATACATCATTAGACCTCCACTCATTATCTCCAGCTAGTTGATCACGGACCACCACCGACAGATCGTCGAAATTTAGCTTAAATTTTGATTGGTTAATCACCGAACCACCACTTATATTTTATTATATTTAAAAGAAATAAAATAAAAAATAAAGAAAAATAAAAAAGATAAATGTGTTATTTATTACATTCCGCAAAAGTGAACTATTTAGTAAAACAAACTTAAAAAAAAAAAAGTGTTATATTCTACAATTTCGTAACTAGTTTAAAACCCACCAAGCTTGAAATTTGTTTTCCAAACCAACCTGCTTTTGTCATAAACTCATGATCAATGCGAGTTCCAGCTGAATTCTAACAAATATATTAACATGCAATTGTTACAATTTTCATATTTTTTATTGAAGTAAACAGAATTACTTATTTAATCAATTATAACATTTGCATTAAAAAGAAACTTTAAATATGTACAAATTCCCTAAAATATGAGAATAAAGACATACAATTTGTTATTAATTATTAGTTTTCTTGCACTTAGCTTTTGGAAAATAACCAAGATGCCTCAAGTACCATAATGCCCCTTCAGCTGCATGATCTGCTGCTGCCTTTAATTTGGGCCTTGCTCCACCAAAACACTCCAATACCATACCTGTTGTTGCCCCTTTAATCTCCACTCTTACCTTTATGGTGAACCTATCCAATTCTTCCCATTAATAAAACTACAAATAAACTTATACATGAAATTCAAGTAATGGATTTTTTTTTTTTAAAAAAAAATATATGTATGTACTTACATTCTAAGGTGGCAAGGTCCTTCCTCTTTGCAGATTTCAAATACAGGCGATTTCCAATTGTTGGCGGCACAAATCTCATGCAATTGTGATTTGGCTGATACTTTGCTTCTTTCCTCTGAAACACACGTGTCAAATAAAATGTCTTAACTATATTCTATATGCATGCTTCTTTGAGATTTTTTTTTTTACTTTTTATTTATGGAAGTAAGGTTTTAATGTCGTCTAAATTTTAAAATTTAAACTAAGCAATTTAATGAACAGAAATTTTAAAATTTAAACTAAGCAATTTAATGAACAGTGCATATTAATATCTTTTAGGTATATTCGGCAATAGGGATTAAGATAGTGATTAGTGGTTTAATTAGTCAAGACGCTAAACACTTTTTTTAATAGTATTCGATGACGTTTTAGATAGTGTTTAAATATTAGAATAGTGTTTTATAAAAAACTAGCCACTTTAACGTTTAGCTGTTAGTGTTTTATGAACCACTATCTAAACAGCTGATCGTTGTTCAAACAACTAAAACAGCTAATTTTATCGAACAAACTCTTAATCTGGGTTTGTGGCCGTCGATTCGAACATGAGTCCTTATTGCAATATGCCTTACTACTATGCTCAACCCGTCAATTAGAACATGAGTCCTTATTGCAATATGCCTTACTACTATGCTCACTATGCTCAACCCATCAATTCGAACATGAGTCCTTATTGCAATATGTCTTACTACTATGCTCCTAATTTTACCTACGCACTCAATTCAATTTATTTTATTTGAGTAAACAAAAATTTCCACAAATACTAAAAAAAAGTATTTTATTAATATAGTTTACTAATTTATCTAAATATAGTAATATTCAAGTCTTGTAAATACATTTCATAATTTTATACTATGTATATTTAAAATATGAAATAATTACTTTTAGTGGATCTTTTTATTTTTTTAAAAATGAATTTAAAAATACATAAAGTATATTTTATCTCCTCCTAACTCTTTCCATCCAATTTTGCCCGTTAATAATATAGAAAGTCAATTTCTTTTATTTTAAAATTTTTCTAAATGACAAAAATACTCCGCCACCACCCACCACCCACCATCCTCTTCTCTGATCACCGCCGCCTTTTTCTAGTCCTCCTATAGAGAGAGAGATCGACATCCTCTTCTCTGATCACCGCCGCCTTCTTCTAGTCCTCCTATAGAGAGAGAAATCGACAGAAAATGGCCGACTGTCACCTCTCCCATAACCACTGTTGAAACGTTCACTCTTCTATCCCTTCAAAAACCGTTTACAGAAACCATCTCTTCATCCCCTCCCATCATGAAACAAAACAATCGCTTCTTCTCCTCCCATCGTGAATCAAAAGCAAAAAACAGTCGATCTGCTCTTCTCACCCTTAATGTGCTCCTTCAAAATTAAAATCGTAGATCTCTGTTTATCTCTCCGTTGCTGTTCGTCGGCCGTGCCGACTTCACAACTTTCAATACAAGCAACGGAAAGAAGCGAAAAAAGGATTCTGAACCTTATTTTTAAGAAATGATTCTGAACTTTGGGTTGCAATCCACGATCTCCTTCTGCATCTATCTTTGTTTTGTTTTGGCCTAGGTATTTCATTTGGTTAAACTAATCTCTTTTCTATTTTTGCTTTTTCATTTTTTCTTTTTAAATTTGATTGTATTTGCTTTGTAAATTAAATTTACGAGAATTGTTATTATTGGAAAAATGAATTAGAATGCTTGGTTATTAGAATTGATTGTGATTTGCATGAATAGATGAAGTCTATGAATTTTCGATTTCTTATGGAATAAGGGGAGCCGAACTGAGATTTACAGTTTCTTTATGGTGATACAATGGTGGCAGTGATTTTTTGAATTAGGAAGGAAATAAAGTGGTAGTGGTAGAGGTGGTTTCTGGCTGTGGTTGTGGTGGTGATGGTAGTAGAGGTGATTGTTGGATTAGGTGCAGCAGTAGAAAAGGAAGAGGAACAAGAAAATGGGGAAGGGAAGGAAAGAGAAAGAAGAAGAAAAAGGAAAAAAAAAAGAAAAAAGAAATGTGATAATTTTTTTATTATCATTTATTATTATTTTATTATTTATTATAATTTTTTATTTTTTTTATTGAATCTCTTTAAAATTATTAAAATTAAATATACGTAAAAAATAATAAAAAAATATCTGATTTTTCAAAATATAATTACCTAATTATAAAAATTTTGGGGAACTAAAAGTATTTATCCTTTGTTAATTAGAATTTATGGAAAACTATTATTTCATACTTAATTACTCTATTTTTGGTACAAGTAAATTTAAGCCAATACCTAATTGATAAATAAACAAAGCTATTTATATACTATCCTATTCAACAATTCTATCCCCTACGAAATAAGTTGGTATTTCATATTGATAAACAGAAATATCTAGTTCTTCATTCTGGACAAAACGATATTGCTTTTTGGTCCCCATTTCTATATCAAACAAAAATCTTCTTAAATTCACACTAAATTCTAAAAAAACACAGCGCCTGCAATGCAGAGAAAGGATAGGTGCTCAAATTTTATTTTAAAAATTAAAAAGAAAATGGAGAAATTAATCTAATGGAAATGGAAAATTATGAAACAAAACAGAGAGAGAAATTGAAGAACTGAAATTTCAAATTATTACCTGATTGATTATCAAAACAAGTCTCTCTTTCAGAATTGAGCTTGTTTAGATTATAGGAATTGGCTGTGTTGCCATTATTGGATTCAATCATGTGCTTTACGGAACAATTAGAAGCATCGCTTTCTTCTGCACAAGTTGTTCGTTTTTGCAATATATTTATACCTGCTAATAAATCTGCTTCAGTGTTAGCTATAAAATCAAATTTTGCCGATCTACTTCCATCTTCTTGTCTTGGATTTCCATTTTTAGGTACATATTTGAAATTAGTTTTGATTTTCCTAACCTGCAAAAAAGAGGGAAAAAAATATTAATTCGTCCCCTCAAGCTATTAATTCGTCCCCTCAAGCTACAGAAAGGAAAGGAAAGGAAAGGAAAAGAAATTTTGGCGGCGTTATTGTTACCGGAGAGTAGAGTGGATCTTGAGGAGGATGAGGAAGAGGAAGGCTTTTCAGATCGATAAGGCGTTTCTTCTCCATCTATAATCTAGTTCATAGTTTCTGCAACTGATATGCCAAATGTTAATGGTGGGTGAATATTAATTTGCCCTGCCCCGCCCGCAAATAGTGCAACTAACACCAATACTACGTCGTTTAGTTTCAGCAAATGCACCAAATCCATGTCATATCAATTTCACAATTCTTTTTCTAGAATATGTACTCCAAGAAACTTTATTCAATACGCAAATCCAGTAGTCCATTTTTTTTAACAACAGGACTAACATTGCTTTTCACCCTGCTCAACTCATTTTAACACCTTTACGTTTTATCAGAAAAACCTCAAAAATTGCTTAACTTACCCAGCACCTTTAATTCAAATAATCGTCTGAAATTGAAGAGCTTAACCTAATCCAAGGACTAAGATTGATATTTGACGCCTAGTCAGCTGATTGGTATTTAACTATGTTTTTTAAAAAATAGTATATTGGATTATATGTGTGTCGTACATTTTTTTATTTTTTTATTTCCTCAAAACTGTAAAAAAAGAAAATATTAAAATAATAATAATAATTTAAATAAATATTAAGAAATTAATTATTTTAGAGTGTATCATTTACATGTTTGCTATTTCATAAGTCACTGAAATTTGAGGATTAATTTTTACTATTGTAATTAAGTTACAAAACACCTAAAAAATTTTAAAAATTAAATATAATTTATTTTTACATTAGTAATTAATACAAAATTTTATTAAATTAACAATAATCAATCAAATATTTCATATTGATTAAAATTTTACTGTCAAGTAGAAGAAAGATTGTCAAATGTAAGAATACATATTAATATTATACTAATATTTATGAGTGTGTTAAATTAGACTTATATTAAATTTAAATTAGGAAAAATATATAAAAAAACTCAATCTGAGTAGAGCATTAATTTGGCAAACCATTTTTGAAATGTGCTCAAGGATATATAAAATAAATAATAAAATATTAACTTACTTAGTTCACCCTATGACACAATAAAATTGTTTTATGTATTATTATATCCTTAACATAAGAAGAAAGTTCATATCCTTACTAAGCACAATATTAACTCTCTTTTTTATAGAAATCAAATGTTAACTTCTTTAGTCATTCATTACTTGATTTTATAATATTCAAAATTTTTATTTTATTATATTTATTAATTATATACAAATTTAATTATTGAGAGATACATAAAATATTTATATTAATTTTTGTTAATAATATTTAATGACTAATCTTAAACTACCTATAGAGTCTTACAAATTTAGTAATAATGTCAATACTTGCAAAAGTTTATTGTTACAACTTAAGTTATTAATTTGATACGAGAAGTAATTTGAAGATGTGAATAATTTTTATGCCCTGTCTAGATTTTTCAAAAGCTATTGATTTGAAGTAGAAATATCACCAATTTGTAGAAATTTTCATTAGTATGCGAAAAATAATGACCCAAGTCCTCGAACCTTGAAAAATATAGACCGAACATGTAAGTTGTACAAACCTTCAATTAGCTTTTCTATCATAATTCTTATAATATATATACATGTTGTAAAATAACTTAAACTTAGTCATTCTTTTTAGTTCAATATTAGAATACTATTATAATATAAATTAAAATAGTATTAAATTTAGTATTTTTTATTAATATATAATAATTTAAATATAATTAATTAATTATGAGTAATTATTTATATTTTTTATTATAATAACATTTAAATTTAATTAATTAACATTTAAAATAGTATTAATTATGATAATTTGATTTGAATTTTATTAATTAATAAGTACAATAGTATTTTTCTTATGATTTGAATTTAAATAATTTACTATTATAAATAATTATATAGAAATAGAGAAAACTTTACACTCGATAATACAAATTTTATAGAAGTGTTTTAGACGAAACTAATGTCCTCATTCGCTTTTTTATATATATTATAGATATACTTATTATGAATTAACTCTTTTCAATTAAGCCCTTTTTGAGATATTTTTATATTTTTCATTTTAAATAATAAAATAAAAAACGAAGAAAGTGTGGTTTAGTTGTTTCATACAGTTAATAAATATTAAATACTTAACTGTAAGAGTTTAAATTTAAAATTAGGAGGGATACCTATTAGGAACTCTAAATAGTTGTTGATTCAATAAACTCTTATTAAGAGGTTTTTCATTTTAGATGATAGTTAATTCGTAATAAAATTATATTAACTTTATTAAAATAAAATAAAAATTAATATTTAATAGATATTTATACGCTTATTAGTAATTTCATATTCTAACCGTAACCGTTATTATATTTTTATTAAACATCAATTCAAAATCTGTTACAACTATTCTCCATCAGACCAACTATTATGAACAGTTAAAGTTAAACTAAAGAGGTCGAAAATATAACATCATCATTTCTTCATAAATTGAGTTTGACGGGGAATTTGCTAGTTATTGACATTTTTATAAATTAAGCACGTCATCACACACTTCTACTGCCTATTCAGCCAAGAACTCTCGTCAAATCCCTCGTCATAAGGTGATTCACAAGTGTAAACTAAATATTTACCCGTCGGTTCACCACGATTATTGTCAATGATCTCTCACCTGGAGTAGCCATTGATATATATATATATATATATATATATTAAAAATGTCAAATTTTAATTTTTACACTCTCAAAAGGATCATATTCATTTTGTTTATATAATGTGTTTATAAAATATTTATATGTTGTTTATAATTAAAAGTGGTTAATTTGAAAATTAGTTTAAAAAAATATGTTTTTGATTAGTTTTTATATGCTTTGATCTTTGGTTGGTGGATTAGTTTAAGGGTTATTGTACTTTTATTAAAGACAAATTTTTAAATCTAGTCTTTTTGTTTTCCTGAAGGAATCTATATTTGTTCTTGATGAGTATAGATTTTGGGTGAAGGGGTTTATAGATGTTCAACTTTCTATGTATTGTTGTGAAGATTATGCGCACATTATATTCTACCTTTTCTTGGGTCATTATATTGAACCATGTTCCATATTCAATAAGAAACTCTCCAGATTACAATCATTTTATATCTCTTAGTATTACTTTATTAGCATTTGGATGTTTTACTACTTTAATCTTCATTTATTTTTCTTTCATTTGCTTCAATATTTTAAGTTGTATACTTTCTAAAATTTCTCCCTGCAAATCTTAATGAAAATATATATCTTTGGCAAAAAAAAAAAAAAAAAAGAAGTGATTGGTGCCAATGATAAAGGAAGAAAATATAGGATTTTGTCCAATAAATTTTTAAGTTTTTAGATGAATAAATGCCCTTTTACATCATTAAAAAATATAATAAAATAATTTCAATATGCCAAAACTACCCTCTATACAAAACCTTTGTTCATCTTCTTCGATCCTCAGCGATGCGGACACGAAACCTGAAACATCAGCAGCAGTCACCGTCCTAACCAAAGACTCACCGAATACCGTCACCACTGCCATCCCTGCAACTAAAATCCACCGCTCCAGCCCAACGCTGGCATAAAAACGGGTTGGCTTCTCTCTCTGCTTCATTTCTTCCTGGAAATATGTATTTCCTTCTTCAATCTTGTGTTTACTCACAATTTGAATCTTCGATTTTAAGGAAAATATGATGCACGATCAAGATTGATTTGCAAATGTTAGTCCAGCGGAAGCAACAGTTCCAGCTTCTTCAGTGAATCTGGCATCTGGCTCTCCAGTGAGGCCGACAAGTATTCTGGTCGTCGGAGCCACCGAAACTCTAGGAAGGCAAATATTCCGACGAGCTCTTGATGAAGGTTACGAAGTGTGGTGCCTTGTGAGGCCTCGTTCTGCGCCACCCGATTAAATTCTAATTCATTCATCATCGGTCCGACGACGATAGGAGGAAGAAGAAGTTTAATACAAATCTTCATTTTCAGCCCTCATTTTAAAATATTACAAATAGCCCATAGAATTTTTATAAGATAACAAACGGGTTTTCAAATTACGAGAAAGTATAAGAAAATGAATTTATTTACTGATCTAAACTGGTTTAGAAAATAGAAAGAAATAAGCAATTAGTTTAGTAAATAAAAAGAAATAAATTTAATTTTAGAAACAAGTGATCAAAATTAAAAAAAGTAAAATAAAATAAATTTTATTTTTCGGTTATCAGTGATCGAAGATGGTGGCGGTCGAAAGAATATAAAAATAAATAAATTACTATCGGCAATCGGTGACAGCAACGCTAGTGACTAAAATTTTCTAATTTTGGGGTCCAAAATAGTCTCGTTTAAAGTTTTTTTCTTAAAAATAGCCAATTTAAAAGTTTTTTAGCACAGAAGTAGCTTTTCTTATTTTTGAAAATTTGATGAATATAATATAAAAAATTTGTAAAAGTTTTAGGAATAGAATATGAACATATACTATGAATAGATCATAAGCAATTCTCAAATTGTTTGTGAACATTTTAAATATAAGGAGGAACTATTTTTAGACTTCAAAATTTGAAAGAGTATTTTTAAATTTTGAAACCTTAAAAATTTGAATATTTATGTACTTCTTTCAATAATTAAGCCAAATAGACTATAGTAGCCTATAATGGGTCGAAGGGGGGCCATTGATTAAAGGAAAAAGATCATATATATCCGATTTTTAGGAATTTGGTTACATATAATCATTTTCCAAGTTTTTTTTTTTAAAAAAATATTTGTTCTTTAAAGTTTTTTTTTAAAAAAAATAGATTTTTTTTTAAAATTTTATTTACAGAATATAAATATACTATGAATAGATATGAATAATTTTCAAATTATTTATGAAAATTTGAAAGCAATGGATGAAAATATTCTTTTTATACAAAATTGGACAAAAATAGCTCTATTTAACTTTTTTAGACAAAAATAGATGCCTTAAAAGTAAAAGACAAAAATAGACCCCCAAATTTACCCTTCCCATTTAACCTAAGTACATTATAAAAAAAAAATTACTGCAGTCCCCTTTCCCATGTGAGCTTCAATCTAATTTTATCAAATCACCGTTAGAATAAAAAATGAAAACCAAAAACCCACAAAAAATCTATTTCACTAGAAAAAATTTAAGAAAAAGCCATTTTAGGAAAAAAAAAAAACACAGCAAAAACAACAACAAAAAATCATAAACACCTAATCGATTAAAAGAATTCAAAATATGTTCAGAACTCATTCAATGAATAATCAAAACTGTTTTGCCTCAAACACACAACAAAATAACAATAATTTAAGCAGCAAAAATGAAGTAAAGAGCAGTCAAATAGCTGCAAAAAATCAAAATATCATAAAAAAAACTATAATAACTATTTCAGAACAAGTTAAAATGATGTTCAATACATGTTTAAATTTACATGTCTAAACACACTAAAAATAGCAGTCATTTCAGCACCAAAACAATGACAAAACACAAAAAATTCTTCTACTTTTATAAAGCCAAAAATAAACAATCTTATAACACAAATATCACTAGATTTCTAACATTTAGACAACATGAAACTTGTAGTACTTGGCTTTAGTAATCTTGTAACATAATATCACTAGATTTCTAGCATCCAAACAATGTGATACTAGTAACACCTAGTTTTAGTACTCAAATTGTATAGAAATCTACAAAATAGTTGTTCAAAACAACACAAATTCTTCTAGTACTTTGAGATCACATTTATCATGAAAAATTTCCATTCAATAACTAAAAACACCCACTTCCAGGTAACTTTAAGATCGCATTTATTATGAAATATTCCACTTTAAGATCACAAACATCATCTGCATATGTTGATTAATTTTATTTTGGCTGATAATTAATGCAGACAGAGTTTCAGCCTTGGTTTAGTGATTTCAGTCCACTTTTATCGATATTGTAATGTAATCTGTCCTCAGAAACGGAGTCTAACTAAAGATTCTACGTTTGTTTTATTACATAATATTCTACATATAGACAGAAAGCTATTATCAATTCAGGATCTGGGTTGGATATTCTAAATTTACTAATTAGAAATCATTAATCTATCAGAAAGCTGTTGTCTTGAAATGATCAGGAGCATGGGTTATTATTGGTCTCATCACATTCTGTTTCAATCTTTGATACTATCTTTTGTTTTTACTAAAGATTAGTTTTTTTTCCCCTCATTTTTTTCGAGAAAAGACTGATTTTGACTGATATGCAGGCAAGTTTCAATTTTTGCTTTAGGATGCTGCTAAAACTAATCCAGAAAAAAATAAGACTTAATTTAGATGAACAGGTGACAAAAACACAGAATTAAAAGAAATATCTTGCAATAAAAAAGAAGCACAGTAAGTATATTATTGTTTCTTGAGCTTTAGTACAGCAATCTGCAAGCAAGAATATACATATATAAAGGAAGAGTAGCTATTGATTCATATTTCTTCACAAACGCTTTGTAAAGCAGGTTGCCAATTATAAAAAGGTGCTGGTGATCTACTGGGTAACAATACTTCATTTTTCTCCTTAGCAACTCCTTTTGATGTCCCTTCATCATGCCTAAATACACCATCTCCCTTACTAGCTTTATCAACCTTGCTTCCATTAAACATATATGCGAAGCAGTTCTCTTTATTATTAGAAAAACAACTGCACTTCTCTTCTTTAAGCTCGTTGTTGTTATTCGTATTATTAGCATGTTCCATGTTAATTTGATGACGAAGAGGAGAAGGAGAACGGCGAAGATGGTGCCTTTGGAGTTTCTTGATTGTGCTGACAGGAACCACATAGAATTTCTGGCCTTGCAGAAGAACTGTATCTGGGGAAACAACAGCCCATGGTTGTTGAAACACATGTGGGTACGCTACTACACATTTTGGATTTCTGAGGATTATTTCTGAAGCAAGAATTGGCCTATCATGGAGTTCTCGGTGGCCTCCCGGATGAACGATTTTAACAAACATGTTTTTTGTACTTTTATTGCACAACCATTTTGATAAAGCTTTGGCCATTGTTTTCCACTCATGAGAGTGTGGGAGAGGTTTTTTCTGGCAAGAAATGAAAGAAGACTTAGCTAGTAGTGGTTCTTTTATGCTTTGGTTTTGTTTTATTCAGTTGTATAGTTGATAATATCATGGTACAAGTCGTTTTAAACATTATTTGTTTTTGGGACAAAAAGTTAAACAGCTTATAAACAGTCTAAAAGAATTACTATTTATTTTCTTGATGCACAGAAAAAAAAAAGACAAAAATGATGGAATGGAAAGGGATTGAATTTAATGTGGTTTCATTAAACTTGTGACCTACCTAATTTCAAAGTCAACTGTAAAGTAATAATTCATATATATCAAGTTTCTTGCTAACATAAAATAGTAATAAAAAAATGCTCTATATTTCTTTCAATTTTATGCAATGAGTCCACTACCTACTTAATCCATCAAGCTGAACACTGAACTTACTCCATAGCCAAACTGTAAGAGTAGAAAATCATGCCAAATTGGCATCAATACATTTGAGTTTGATTTGATTCGAAACTGTACAACCCTGTCAAAACTTTTCATCACAGAAACCAAAAGACATGGATTTTTTTTTTCTTTTTCTTTTTCTTTTTCGAAGAAAAGCTTTAACTTTGACTTAGCAATCACATTAATTCAATATACAACTGTGATGTAAAAAAATTGTATAAAGAAAACAGGTCATCAGAAAAAGGGACACAAACATATCTGCAAATTTGGTCTCATTGGAGAGAATGATGGGCAGGAGGTAGAGGCTCTGTGATCCTGAGCGAGCCTCCGTGCTCGAGAGGCACCAGAGGAATCAGAGAATGCAACACATCTGTTATCAAAGGCCTATAGCTTGGTTCTTGTTGTATGCACAGTACTGCCACTGCAGCTACCTAAATCATAATAGCATGAACGAAAATGATTCACAACATGCTTTAAGCAGACTAAAGTAGTGTTTCAGTAAAATGTAAGTACCTGATATAAGTGTTTCAAATCCATAGTATCCTTAATTACAGGGTCCACAATATTTGGAAGCTTCGATCTGTCAGTCAACTGAGGCATGGCCTGCATGTCAAAAAAGAAATAGAATTTAGTCTAATCATCGGAATAAATGAAAGCTAAAACTAGCCTGCTAGGAAAAAGAAAAAGAAAAATTACCCATGAAACTATAGATTGATGTTGATTTTCTGATAACTGCTCAACTGGTCTTCTTCCCATGAGCAGCTCCAGAAGGACTACTCCGAATGCATAGACATCACTTTTATCAGTTAGTTTACCTGGAAAAAGTCCATGAGAACAAATGATTAGATTAGTCTACAACTGAAGAGAAATTAAATATAGGAAATTCACAATGCAATTCATTATTTACTCATGTCGTATCAAAATACAAAGGAAAAAGAAGGTAGGTCTCGATCATATTTCGTCTTCAGTTTTATGGACTGGAGGGAATATGCATATCCGCATAAAATTCTCTTCTACAGAAATCCATCCTCAACATACATGGGAACAGCAGAATTGTTGAGGAATATTTTCTTAGTTTTATGGCCAAGCAAGACAGAAGAATGAAATCCCACTTCATTTCTCAAAGCAATTGAATAGGCACTGTTGGATAATTTTGAATATCATTGTGGTTAGTGGAAAGACATTACTGCTCCATTATAAAAATAGCGAAGATAACATATTTAACTGTTTTAGTTCAAATCGTTGATGCATTAATATTGAATGTGGCCAATAAGTCATGAACTTCAGAAGCCAAGGGATTCTGTAAATTGAATCGAATAGGGGCATAGAAAAAGGAAATGCATTTCCCATAAATATGTGCTTCCATGCTAAAAATCTCAGCAACATGCTGGCATTTCAATGTAAAAACAAAATGTCTATTTCACAAGGAACTCGGAAGGCAAATTTGATTTGAAATAAAATCATAAATGTAAAAGATTAAGCAGCAATATATGTAAGAAACAACTCCTATCCTCCACAGAACTATATTATACCTTCCAAAAGGTACTCCGGGGCAACATAGCCTAAAGTTCCTGAAAGCTTTACGTTTTTGTTTTCAATTCCAGAAGTTATAGCAAGGCCAAAATCTGAAAGCTGAGAAAAAGAAAGAACTCATTCATTGAATCATTTTTGGATGGCAAAATAAAGAGTATGAAACATCCACATGTGAGGATGAGTGTTGTGAAGCTGTTATGCTTAAAGTTATTACCTTGGCATTGAAGTTGGAATCTAGAAGGATATTTGATGACTTTATATCTCTATGCACGACAGGTGGATTGCAGTGCTCGTGAAGATATTCTAGTCCTCTGATCAGTATCAATTACAGTAACCACTTGTTAGCAGAGCAAGAAGAATTTTATTGGGAAAGAAAAGGAGGAAAAAGAGAATAAAGTAGAAACATTAAAGATTTGTGAAATTGGACAACCTTGCAACATCAACAGCAATTTTCAACCGGAGCTTCCATGTTAGTGCAGATCCATGAGATGGTCCTAAAATGTATATCAATAACATAAGCAATGTTAGAGAAAGCCAGAAAAGGAAATGAAAATATGCATTTTCCAATGCTGTTTCATACCATGCAATTGACTTTCCAAAGACCCATTATGCATCATTTCATATACAAGAAACTTCGCTTCATCGTTGATGCAATAACCCAAAAGAGAAATTATGTTCTGATGCTGAATTTTGGTCAACAACTTCATCTCATTCTGCATTTACAGTTGACATTGGAAAAAACAACCTCAACCTAATGAGAATTCATACACCAAAAAATGCATTATCATATCAATTTCAAGCATCATATTACCTGAAATTCTCTTTGAACTTCTTGTCCTTCACCCTCCAGTTTTTTTACAGCTGCTAGTACTTTATCATCAAAACGGGCTTTATACACACGCCCATGACCACCTTCACCCAATAAATTATTTTCCCGGAAATTGCTCGTTGCAGCCTCTAACAATTTATAGTCCACAACAGCAATTGAGCCTTTCTTACTGAGCATCCTCGAGGAATTAAATTTGTCCAGAATTGGATCAAGTGAATGTCCATTTGCTGAACCTTAATATTGAATTAACAAAGAACATTTGGACATACAAGCATGATTGTGAGTAAATATCTCCAAATTAAAGATATGAGAATGTGAAAGTGGGTTCTAGGAAAGGAAGGTACCGAAATTTTGTTTACTTTTGCCACTAGATTTTTTAGAGTTTTTCATTCTGTAGATCCAAAAACATGACAGAAACAACAAAATCACGCCAAGGAGAGAGGAGGCAACAATGAGGGCTATGAGGATTCTTTTGTTCAAATCTTGATGGTGTACTACTTTAACCACAGCAGTCACAGCCATTCCTGAATATGCAGCAAAAGGGGCATTCTGATATTATTTTGAAATTTATGAAAGGAGAGCTCAAATTATCCACAATGGAAGCAAATAAATTGTAGAACAAGAGAAAGGCATGAAGAAAACAGTGAAATTACCAAATCAACAAGTTACAAGAATATTTAAAAGCAATTGCAAAAACCAACAAATGAA
>CANUEY010109723.1:35000-43524 GCA_948099555.1 Croton setiger
ACTAAAAAAAAACATGGCTAATGCGACTGGTTATTTTAGCCCGTGGCAGCAGTTTTAACTGCCTTTACAGCAATGGCGGTTTTAGGAGCTGTCGGACATCCGGTGTCAATATCACAATATCTTAAGGGCTGTTTTGTACCCGGACGGGTAGCCCAAAAATGTAGCTGCAATTTTGTAGTGGCTGGCAAACCGTCTGAAAAAACACTAGTTGCAATCTTTAAAAAAAAAAAATTAAATTTCAATTTAATAAAATTTCTCATAACAAATTAATTATGCAAGTTTAAAAAACGTCACTAACATTAAATTACAATCTATCTTCAAACTAAATCTAGATCTTTAATCAACATTTTCCATTGGATAATAACTTGAGTGTGATTAAAAATATTTGGAGAAGATTCATGTCGATTACTTCCATTTTATTTGCTACTTAAAAGCGTACGCAGTGGCTTTAATACTGAAGCATGATCCTTATTTTATTAGCGGTCCTTCACAACCTATATTATTTGATTCAAACAACATATAGGATATATAAGTTTTTTTATACATTAAATATTATAATTTCAATGTAATTAATGTTTTTTTTAATAGTAGAGAAAAAGATACATTTATATAGGAACGGATAGAGTAATTTATAAAAAATAAATATGATAAAAATATAATTATTAACTGAAAATGACCAACAGATACAACACATTCAAAGTTGAGTGATAATTACCCATTTGTGAAAGAAGTTGCGGTTAACAAATCGGCCGCAGGCTATCATATTAGAGACTAACAGAAGGTATTGTATATTCATTCTGAGTTAGTAGAAATAATAAATATTTGCATGAGAGCAGCAGCATACACACATACTGGCTTTGAATTGAAAGGGAAAGAGCAATAAATTAAGGTTCTTTGTCAAAAATGGCACGTAAAACTAGGCATATATGCTAAGCCCAACCAACCCAACCATTCATGCAATGCAACTCACCTGCTACCTCATGCCCATGGTTATTGCTTCTATTCTATCCCAATTTATTATATTGAAACTCGTAAAACATTAGCTGGAGTTGACTTCACTTTCACTGCCCAACATTAATTTTGCTTTTGCTCTTTGAGTTGTTGTGTATATATGTATATGCTTTCTGATTCTTGGTTTTTTGCATGTATCAAGAAAGTGCTTGTAATTGATGAAAATGAAGATAAATGTAGTGATAGTGATTCTTTTATCCCTACTTCTAATTACAGTTTCTCTTGTTCAAGCCATAGAAGTAGAAGCATACCAAAATGGTATGGAAAATGGAGAAGAAGAAAAGAGAAGCAGAAGGAGTAGAGGCAATATTAGTAGTAGAAGAAGAAGCACTAATAATCCAAGACTAAGATCAAGATCAAGATCAAGATCACGTTCAAGAAGTAGAAGATCACCAAATAATTGTGATCCTTTCTTCCAATACTTATTTGATACTTGTGGCCAATGGCCATTTCCTACTCACCAATCACCCGACAACCCTTTTAACCCTTCACCTAGACCCTCTCCTCCTCGCCGGCGAACACCTCCTTTGCCACCTGCCGCACCACCTCTTGTTCCTTCTCCTCCTCCACTCGTCCCATCTCCATCACCTCCTATTGTTCAACCATCTCCGCCTCCCTTAGTTCCATCACCTTCACCGCCACCTTTAGTTACATCACCTCCACCTTCTTGCCCGACTTCATCTCCGCCTCCATCCTCTCCACCGCCATCCTCTCCACCACCTTCTCCGCCTCCACCTTCTCCACCTCCACCAGTGCCTGTTATACCACCTTCGCCGTTGGTTCCATCACCACCACCTCCTATTTCCCCATCTCCTACTATACCAATAATTCCACCAGCTCCATTGGTCCCTTCACCACCACCTCCTGAAGTTATGCCACCACCAGTAATTCCATGGCTATCACCTCCAGATTATTTCCCTCCCGAAACACCTGTAGTACCGATGTTTTCTCCACCGACAGTACCTGACATTTCACCACCATTAGTCCCAATTTTCTCTCCACCAACACAACCTGACATGCCACCGGAGATAACACCTGCACCACCGCTGGTCCCAATGTTCTCTCCGCCAACAGAACCCGACATGCCACCGGAGTTAACACCAGCACCACCATTAGTTCCAATGTTCTCTCCCCCAACAGAGCCTGATATGCCACCGGAGTTAACACCAGCACCACCATTTCTTCCAATATTTTCTCCACCACCAGATGAGTTTCCTCTGGCGCCACCTCTTGTGCCAATATTTTTTCCGCCAACAACAGAACCAAACACACCTCCAGATGAAGCTGCACTAGCACCACCACTAGTGCCCATATTTGATCCACCACCAGTACAAGATTTACCACCATTAAACCCTATTGTACTATCTCCACCACCTGATGATCCCCCACAACTTCCAATATTACCACCTGCAGAATCAAACCCGACACCTAATTTTTTCCTACCACCGCCTGTTGTGCCTGAGAATCCGCAAGAACAAGTGCAGCCCTAGCAACCCCTCTTGCTGTTTTGCCTCCAATAGTTCAGCTTTCCACCACCATCAGAGAACTAAGTCTTAATATATTTCGTGTGTTGAATTATAGTGGAATCTGTCACAACAATAAGAAAGAAAATCGTTGCTTATTCTAGTTTTGTTGATACATGTTTTTTATGTTAATTAATTGTTACGAGGTGAGATTAACTCAACTTTCTAAAAGAGTTTGTATAAATTTTTTAGTATTTTGAGAATAAAAAATGTTATTATAAAAGTAAGTAATTAATTAATTTTATTAATATTTGAATTTATATTTATAATAATAGAATAAATTATATTTTTTTTACATAATATTTAAATTATGTTTTATTACTTTTCTAATGATTTCTCCAATAAATTCAAATTATATTATATAAGAAATACTCTTTTTTTCATATGATAAATTAGAGTAAGAAATATTTCATTCATAATAATGGTTGTTTGATTAATTAAATATAAAATTTACATATAGAAAAAACACTTACCTGTATTACACCAATTTAATAACAAAGGAAATAAAAAATAAAAAAGACCATTTAAATATTTTTAATATTTTTTAAGAAAGAATATTAATTTTTAAAGTATAATGTTAGATTATGTGCGTTTTAATTCAATTTTTTTTAAAAAAATTTATGCAAAAACACATAATCTGTGTATTTTTCGGATGTTAAATGATATGGTATAAAAAAAATGATGATGGAATAAAAAATATATAAAATAAAATTTGTAATTGCAACATATATTATCTATTTGCTTCAATATAATTTTTAATGAAAAACTTTTTATACATTTTTTTTAGCCTGGATAAGTATTTCCTCACTAACCTACATTCATTCCCCAACCAAAATACTATATCAAATAATTATATAGTGGACATTGATTTGGAGTTAAAACAGATGAAAAAACGGAAAGGTTTTTTTTTTTTTAAGTCGAACAAGTTTGTCCGAATTAATCTAGATCAAAACCGCGTCACACATCTAACAATGATTAGAGTTTTTTAGCAGAAATAGCTCTAGTCACATACCACTTGTATTCAACACCGTTAATAAAAATAGAAAGAAAGTTAATTATTGTAAGTTATATATTTTTTTTATTTTACTTTTTCTTTGATTTTTTTTTTTTTAAAAAATTGAGAATGAAGCTTAAGAAATACACTTGCCATTGAACTATATTTTTACTAATGCATTTTTGTTCTTACTCTAATAACAAAAAAGCCGAACTGTTTTTAATTATTTGTTACCTTATTATGAAATGGAGAAACACATAATGAAACTTTATGATGTAAAAGTTACATAATAGCAATGAAAAACTTAGAGCCAAATTAATATACAAAAGATGATCTAGCGAAGGCGTTTCCTATTGCCGCGGCCAGGTCCGTGGCTAGGTCCGCCTGGTCTTGAATCTCTCGGAGGCACCACAGTTTTCCTAACAATCCTTAGCCTTAGCTTCTCTTTATTTCCAATTTCATCTACACCTGCCAATAAACGTCAATTCACACATAATTATATATTTATATAATTCCACATAATATCATAATTTTTCGAATTAGTATAAATTTTGATTATTATTATCATTAATATATATTGTTTTAAGCTGGGAAACAAAGATCAAGCATCAAAAATTGTAAAGCAAAGCGAGTGTTTTAGAACATGTAATTAATAATATTTAATTTTAAAATAAAATCCTTGAACTCAATTAGAAGAGAGAAGAAAGAGGCTTACTGGTTTTAGGGAGTTGAGTTGTTTGAGCAATAGCAATATTGGAAGATGCTAACAAAAGGAGAAGTAGGAGAAGAATGACAGATGAAGAAGATGATGCCTTTTCACCCATATTTGCAGTTGGACTAATTTCTCATATCATATGTAAAGAGAAGAGCTAAGGCATCAGCATTATATACTAATAAGTCCCATAAATAAACCTTTTAAATATATAATAATGTATTAGACTTTGGCAAAATATATTTCTATTAAATAAGTATCCTTTAAAATTTGATTAAGATACTTTCAACTTTTAAACAAAATTGACCGTCATTTTCATAAAAAATTAGTCAAAAGGCCATTTTCTTTACCTAAAAATTACTTTGAGGCAGTTAATATTTTAAAACCAATGGAAATGGAAAGGAAACTACCAGCAAGAAAAAGATGGACGTATTGCTGACGAAATCATGGACGAAACTAAGAATCTGAAACTCAGATGGAAACAAAGGAGTTTTGAGACAATCCATCACAAAATGTATTCTCTTATTATAATTTCACTGTCATCGCATCATCCCTTTCTTTTGCTTCTGCCCATAACATGCCTCACTTCTAAATTTTTTTTTTTAATTTATATTTAAAGTATATTATCAAAGAAAATATATATATTTATGAAATAGCGTTTTCTTAACAGTTTAACTAATCCATAGTTGGCTTTCATTTATTTATTTGATTGTGAAAGAAAAATGTGTCTTTGAAATTCTAAAGAAATTACGCATTATTTCATTTTGTTGACTTTGAAATTGGAAGGAGTCAATAATTAAATATATTTGATGCTAATTATTTTATTAAAAGTTAGGTATATATCGCCTCGCAATGACAGATCTTTGAACTGTGAATTAATATTTGGTAATACGCTAAGTTAGATGTGATCCAATTGGTTTTTTCATATTTACTAGAAGCAGAGGTTTTGCGCATAATCCACTAAATCACATTTTTTTGGTAAACTTTTTATTTTCCTTAACCACTTTTTTTTTTTCTCAATTTCCATTTTATTCTAATTTATTTTTTATTTAAAAATTAATTTTAAAGCTTAGTAACACTAATTATTGGAAATGAAATAAAAATTGAAATAAAATAATTCTAAATACTAATTAATTTTAAAACAATATAGATTCAAGATGCTGGAGGGGAAAATTTTAAAGGCAAATTCGTCAATAAGAAAAGGGAATTTGGGGCAACTATTTATAAAAGCAAATCTATCAACCCAACTGTTTTTTTTTTTTTTTAAAGAATATGAAGCCCATTGTTGATTCTCTACACATTATACTTTGCTCTAATTAATTTAAAATTAAAAAGATGGAGAAAAAAAAGGCATACACTAACTAATGGGAATAGTTGATTTAGTTTTGCAATAATTAGAAGGGTGGTGAAATTTCTTTTTAACTATTAAAATCTTATACATAATCCGCATATTTAGGATAAGTGATAGGATCGATTAAGGTGAGGATCTAAACTATTTAGACCATCCAAGTCAATATTATTAATTTCATAATAAATTACATCAATCAAGTCAATATTATTAATATCATAATAAATTACATCAATCAGTGATACAGACCTCACATATTGTGCTTAGACATAAAAACAGCTGCTCGAACAAGAACATGAATATGCTAATTTGTTGTAAGCTTAACAAACGGATGGTGAAATTAAAATAGGTTAAAATATAAAGGTGATTTAGTTTTGCTCCATTTCAGTAACCTGATATTAATTATGGATGACGGATTTTTACAGCAAATATTTTACAAGCTCAACAGAGGGAGAAAGATTTTCACCACTTACACACTTAAACTAATGGCAAATTTAGTACAAATTATTTACAGAGAGAATAGATATTCCGTAAAATCACAGAGTTAGAGATGCAAAATTTGTTAAATTGACCATTGATTTGATTGTGTTCACTGCTACAATATCTAATTCGTCCATGATTGTTTTGCCATTTGGCAATTTCATTAGATCTGTGACAAAATAGGATTAGTTGAATTCTCGTAAAGTGCCTCTACAGTGGACTTTCACGGTTGCAAGTTTTCGCAATTTTAAAACAAAATTTTATCATTTGTTTACTATTTATAGACGTATTAACAAGATAAATTAAATTATAGTAACATGGTCTGATGTTTTTGTGGTCAGATTGAAGATGTAATTACTAATAAATATGCCTTATTAATTTTATAACACTAACATTGGGTTTAGATTAATAAATATGCCTTATTAATTTTATAACACTAACATTGGGTTTAGATGAACAAATAATAAAATGAAAGTTTTTTATTTTATTTTACTTGTACTTTGGTTCTTATATCCAAATTTGTGAGTTTGTTATTAAATAGAGACGTATGAAACTTTATAATATAAGAATTACATAATAATAATGAAACTTAGGAACCAACATTAGGTCCGCTTGGTCTTGAATCTCTACCAGGCACGCCAGCTTTCGATACACTCCTTACCCTTAGCATCTCTCTGTTTCCAACTTCATCTACATCTGCCAATAAATAAATGACAATTCACACCTATTGATCTTAATAAACTCCATCGCATATTATACTAATAACTAAACATCAATACACTTGAAAAAAAAGAAGGTTAAAATAGTCTATATCTTTCCACAGAGTGTTTTGTATGATTATAATTTAGAACCTTTAAACCAAAAATTGAGTATCATAATTATTATAATAAAACTAATATTTCATTTTTATGATTTTATTTGTTTTAAACTAATATGATATATGTTTGTTTATTGTATTGTAATCTAGGGAAGAAAGCTAAAAAAAAAATCAAAATAGTAAAGCCAGTGATATAATCCAAAGGAGATGTAATAATAATATTTTCTTGGAAAAGAAAAGAAAAGAAAAGAAAAGAAAGAGGCTTACTGGATTTGGGGACTTGACTGGTTTCAGCAATAGTAGTATTGTAAGATGCAAACAAAATGAGAAGTAGGACAAGAATTGCAGATACTGTCTTTTCACCCATACTGGACTTAGTCTATAGAGAAGAGCTATATGCCATCATTCTTATATACTAACTCTAACGCATTAGACTTTGGAGAAAGACTAAGATGCCATTCTAATAGGGGAAACTACAGTTGACCATGTCCACAATAATTTTTTATTTTATTATACGCAGATCCAACTCAACCTCTCAAAATGAACCTACCACTGACGAATTCATCCAATATTTTAACAAAAATACAAAACAATTAATTGATTTTTAATTAAAAAAGAATAAAAGGCAATACCAACGACTGGAGTAATGAAACGGTCAACTTGCTCTTGCATGTATTCCTTCGTTATATAAGTAACCAAACAAATCATCCTCTCTGAAGTTTCAAACATGAATTAGAAAGGGATATTAATACATTAGCCCGCTGATAAAGGACCTCTAATTAGGACTTATTTTCTCATATGTACATCAAATACTATTAACCATGCAAATCAATTCTATATTTTTATTTAACTCTATTTTTAATTTCTATTCTACTTGAAAATATGTTTTCTTTATTTGTATTATAGAGAAAAAATAGATTTCAAATGTACACATAATAGACAAAATTATACATATTATAAATTAGATAGGAAAAAATAATAATTTAGTAAATTAGTTAAAATTTTAATTAATTTTAGTAAATTAAAAATTTTAAAAGGGTTATTTTAGGCAAAAATGTTCCCCCTTGTTTCTTCTTTTATAGGTAGTATAGATTATGTTAATACATTTAATATGTATCTAATTGGATCAAGGTGATGACGATTGTCTTATATTCATTATTAAAACATTTTTTCAAGAACATTAAAAACAAGATTTATATTCTTAATCTTTGATTAAGTTTTTTTAAAAAAAAAAAAAATAAGAAAAAAAAACCCAAAAAGGAAACTTCATTAAAGAAAAACAACAGGTACAAGAAGGAGTTTGACTCTTAACTTAAGATTAGCATGGGAATGAATAGTGGTGGCCACGGGCCGGGCCGGGCCACGGTTCGTCACTCCTTTGAACCGTAATCGGCCCGCCGAACCGGCGGTTCCAGTTAACCGGCGGTTAAAAAGCGGGCCAAAAACCGGCGGTTCGAAACGGTTAAACCGGCGATTCACAAACGGTTCAAAAAGTTGTGGTTTGCGTTGAGGGAAACCGGCGGGCCAAGGAGGTTCGGTTAACCGGCGGGCCAAACCCGGTTAACCGCCGGTTCAACCCGTTTTTTTCCAAAAAAAAAAAAAAAGGTTAATTTATTTTTTGCAACATCAATGTAATTAC
>CANUEY010109759.1:0-53295 GCA_948099555.1 Croton setiger
ACGACTATAGTCGCATCCGCGCGACTGGGATTTAGCCCGACCACACCGTCGATGAGAGGAAACTCGCTGCTCCAGTAAATATTTAACGCAAAAGGAGAGGTAAATGCCATTTTACAGAATGTCTACTGCTCAAAATTGACTGTTTAACTTGTAGGTTAATTTTTTCTCTCTCACATTTGTTTTTTACATTCTGAATTGTGTGGGGGTATTTATTAACATTTTCGTTCGCAATCTTCGTATGAGAACTCTTTTCTGCAATTCCTGCAATTGACCAACTTTTCAGAGAGTTCGCATTTGATGTATGCGAACACATGTTCCTATGCATAAGTCCGCTTTCAGAAAATGCGAACAGGGAGTTCGCGTTCCAGGAATGCGAACTACTAACACAAATTAAAAGTTCGCATTCCTTGAATGCGAACTCCGTAGATTTGTCCACTTTTAAATTTTTCAACCTTTTAATTTCCACTTTTTTTTTTAAATTACTCCTATGTCAATCACCCGTCAAATAGAAGATTCTAATTATTTATTATTATATATATTTGTTTTCGTATGAAATTTTGGTTTAATATTGCAAATATATAATTAATGAATGAAATTCATATTTCATTTTTAAAAATAAAATCTTACTAATGAATTTTTCAACTAGAAAATTATAAAAGAAAAAGAATTCATAACGGCAAGTCGTTGGCAACCTGATCGTAAACACTGAGGGGACGATACACAACGCGTCTCCTGTTCTTGGCATCCTAGCAACCGAATCGATTGCCCCAAACTTGAACCGTGGATCGCAAAAATCAGCTTATAATCTTGTTTAAAGCACGTGGCAGCCAGTCCCGTTGCTCGAGCGAGTAAGGTCTTAAATTCTTCAATTGACTGTTAGTTATATTCTTCTTGCTGTCCAACGGTGAAACTCCTGTTGATTTAAGTTTTCCCAGTAGCCAAACGGAGCGCCAACTTCAATGTTCTATCTCAAGGTACTTCCCTCGCCTTTTCTGAATTCATTGTTCATATCAAATTCCTTAATCTCCGGTTCAATTATATGTATAAATCTTTGTTTAAATCTGCATTACTAAGTTTTAGTGTAATCATTGATCGATTTTTTTAAGGAAAAAAGAAAAAAAGAATCTGTCCTAAGTTTTCAATCAGTTGTTGAAGTTAATCTGATCACTTCATATTTGCTGGAGAGTTTATGGTTCTTGAAGCTAATTGTCCCCGAAATTTAATTGGTTAAATTTATTGGATTGTGGATGTATACAATTGTAGTTGCATATGGAGCATGATGGGAATTAGGGTTTTAGTTGTTGATAGAGGTGGATGTATGCAATAAGGGTTAATGAAAAAAATTAATTGAAGTGGAGAAAATTGATGTCATTTTCTATATACTGCTACTTATCGTTTTCCTTTTGCAGCTGATATAAATTGAGAAATTGAAGAACAACGTGTTCTTGCGTGGAGTGGCTTGGTTTGCATCAATGAATTAAGTGGCTTTTTGGATTGCATTTTGTATATTTAATTTGTAACTGATGATAACAGGTGGACACCTTTAACCCTCAGTTGCAATATGATAAACTTTGCCAATTTATTTATTTATTTATTTTTTTTTTCTGTCCTTGTGAAATGGTTGCTTAATTTAATTCTGCATTTTCGTTTAGGCATTCTGTGGACATGAAAGAAAGGAATACTACTTCAACACTCAAACGCATTTTAGTGAACTGTACTGTCCAGGTATGTCAATGAGATATAATTAGTGAGTTAAAGGTGTGTCTTTTACTAACAGCTAAAACTTTTAGTCTCAATAAATGACATGGAACTAAGGTTTCTGTTGAATATGTAGCACATCATAAACGGTCAAACAAATATTGCACCTGAAAAATTATAAATATATTAGTCTACTCATGATGTCATTTTCAATTTCTATTATCTATATTTTATATTTTTTCCATAAATTAATTACTTCTAACATCCGTAGAAAACGATTCTAGATCAAATAAAATATCGCTGAAAATGTCTAAACTGAAGGTAGACTGATTTTGAGAGTAAAAGATTTTATTTGGATTCAAAATACTGGAAACACTTCAAAATGAAATTTTATTATGGTTCTACTTTGTGAAAGATCTATGATTTTATTTACTTAATGATCTGAATTCCATTCCCTTTTTCCCCAACATAATTTCCATTGTTAATATGTTGCTTTATACTTCCAAGGGTACATATGCAGAATTTATGTTCGCGTTTGTTGAGTTCCTTTTGCCTTTTTTATTTCCCACATGCAGATTCTTTCTAGTTTCTTCCATGCAAGAACAAGTTGGCTGTAAATTTCTTTGATAATTTGGATTTACAATACTACAAACTTCCTATGCTTTCACTTTACCAAACGTGCTTAAGGAGACACAAGCCAGTCTTCTCTTTTCCATGATGAAAACTTTCGTCAAATTTCCAATTTTTTCAGGCAAAAGATTATGGGAGCTGTGTTGCAGCAAAGGTTCCAGAAATCGAGCGTGATATGTGTTTGAAAGAATTTATTGCATTGAAGAATTGCATGCAGAATACGGTAGAATACCTTTTTAGTGAATAAAAAATTATGTTTGCGTATGAAACCCTTGAATAATTAGAATAAAGACTACGAAGAAGAAGAGGAAAATAACAATTCTTTTTGTTTTGTCTTTGGTGAAAATGTTTTAATATATTTATCTTTCTTTTCGACAGATACGAGGAAAGTCTTAAACACCTGATCTTTGATATATTAGGCATTTACCGAGGTAAGCCCCATTTTCAACTCATCAATATGTGGCAAATCACTGGTAAAGCTTTCATTTAAATACTACATAAAGAATGAATGTTGTCTTTCTGATGCTTTAATTTTTATTTTTATTTCTTTAATTTGTTTGGGAAGTCAAACATTTCTTTCTTCTTTTGTTGATTGATTTCCTTTTTGCAGTGTTTTGAAACATAACTCTGGTTAAGGATTGCCTGCTTAAGTACTTGCCATTAGTCATTTTTAACTCTCAAGCTTGAGAGGCTAGAAACTCAGAAATGTCTGGAAAAGCTTCAAGCTCACAGAACGCTGTTGGTTTTAGTGGGTCTGGTGGGCTATCACATGTTTATATTCAGTCTCCGCCTTTGAGATGTAGCATTCCAGGGGCAAGCGGTTTATATTATGATGATGGGAGTAAGTTGTTACTTTCCCCAACATCTAATGAGGTAAATGTGATCTTAAATTCATTTAGGTTAGGTACAAAAGTTTAAATGCATGATCAAGATTTTTTAACCTGTGATATTTTACATATTTGTATGTGACCAATAAGATTAAAAAAAATTGTCCTGTGTACTATCTTCCCATCTTTTTTCTTTAATCCAGGTGTTTTCTTGGAAGACAGTTCCTTTTGATCCCAGTGTTGCTCCTACATCTGATTCAATACCTGAAGGGCCCATCTTATCTATTCGATATTCTTTAGACACAAAGCTAATAGCAATCCAACGTTCTAATCAAGAGATACAACTTTTGCATAGAGAAACTGGGGAGACTTTCATTCATAGGTGCAAGACAGAGTCAGAGAGTATACTGGGTTTCTTTTGGACTGACTGTCCACTGTGTGATTTAGTACTTGTGAAGACGAGGTACGAAGATGTTTTCTGTATATTTCTGTCACTATTAATCAATTGGTTTTGCATTCCTTTATTATGTTTTCCTTGTGTGTTTACCTGGGTTTGAGAAAGGGAAATGGATGTTTAGGCCTAAAACTCTTTTTTGTAGAATGGAACATACAGTTATTAGTCAGCATTGCAATTAATGTATTGAGCAGTTCTATCAACCTTTATTACTTAGTGAACTTGAAAAATTATTGTATGACAATAATAGGCCAAAACCATAATTCTACCCTCAACTTTGAGAGATTAACCAAAAATACCCAAATCCAACTTTGTGTATAAAAAAAACCCTCAACTCATACCCTTTTCACCAATTACACCCAATTTTCAGAATAATGGCATGGTTGAAAGAAAAGTTTCGGTTTAAGAGCTAATATGGTTCAACCGAATGGTTTAACCCGTGATTCGTCTTTACCCCTCGTCCAGACCGAACACTTCACTATCTTCTCTACATCACTCCACCTTTTCACATCCTACCCATCAATTAGCACAACTGCCAACAAAGCTTCTTACATATCTCGTTTATCTCTGAACCATTGGCAAGGCTTCTGGGTTATATTCACAGCTTCCAATGACTGAAGCGGGCTGGAATTAGATTGGATAGACTAATTTATATAGTTGGCAAAAGGGAGATCAGTTCAGTCACAATTTCTATCCAAAGAAACACAAGTTTAGGGGAGAATCTCTGTACAAAACGAAGTGCCATTAGCAGAGATGAATGGGTAGTTATAGAGAAAGGTCCAATGGGAAGATTCAAAGCCTAAGATTTCATGCTCAAATGGCATATTTATTTGACCGGCAAGTTTCTTAAATTTTCTAGAGTGAAGCTCAATCTCATTATGTAAAGTTGGAGAAGCCAAAGCATTGGTTTTAAGCTCGGGACAACCTTTATTTCTCAGAGCAAGCTCTTGCATAAAAGCAACCCATCGCCCACCAAAACCAATAACGAAATCAACAATATGAATTCTATCAAAAACCCTCAGTTACCAATAGAAAAAGAGAGCTGGTGATTGAGCCATGATAATATCCCTTGTGTGAATACCAGATTGCCGGTTTTGATTAGATCTTCTGCCTGGTATATGAGGGTTTAATATCTCCTGGTGGACTGCCAAATCATCTGGAATGCTTGGGCCTGAGTTAAGCCGCATAGTCGTCCCTGCAGTACAGGAAAGCAAGGTGAATAAAATTTCTTAGCAATAGTTTATCTCTAGGGTTTGGAGTTAGGATAATCAAAATATTTGAAGATTAGAAAGAAAGATTAAGAAGTGAAGAAGAAGAAGAAATGGGAGAGGAAGGAACTGGAACCCCAGGTGACAAGCATCTTGCCCGATGACAAACTAGCAGCAACAAAGATTGAGTATAGAGATTGAATTCTTCACCATTCACAGTGGCTTGAATTCTCCGGTGGAGTTTATGCGAAAGATTGAAGAGGCTGTGATTGGGAGATTGCGGACTCAATGATGGATTGATAAATTGCGGCATTGACGGTGGAGGAGATCTGATTAATAGTTCTGAAACTCCTTCTGCTCAGCTTCATGTTCAGCAGTGATCCAGAGATGAAGAGAAAGTTCCTCATCATCATTTTGGGTAACCTTTCCAACCCATTGTCCTTTACGTTAACGGTTCGACCACAAGCTTGGGTAACCCAAAGTTCGTTTGCAATTATGCCATTATTTTGAAAATTGGGTGCAATTGGTGAAAAGGATTGAGTTGAGGGTGTTTTTGACACCAAGTTTTAGTTAGGGTATTTTTGGTTAATCTCTCAATGTTGGGGGTAGAGTTATGGTTTTGGCCGACAATAATAGGATGAACTTCTTTGTTACTAGTTCTAAAATAGAAAAATAAAAATTCCCTAGAATAATACTTGCTCCTTTTCTTCTTATATTACTATTACTTTGGAATTCTGCTAAGTTGAAGTTCCTTCTTACGTGTTTCTAAAATATTTTCTGATTCATTTCACTGAATTTGAGTTTTATACTCAGTGGGCTCGATTTACTTGCATACAATTATGAGTCAAAATTACTTGACTTGGTAGATACAAGGAAACTGAATGTCAGTTGGTACATCTATACACATGAGAGTCGCTTGGTTCTGCTTGCTTCAGGAATGCAGTGCAAGACAGTCACTGGATTTCAGGTGTGTGTGCAATCATCATTATTAGCTTGAGTTAACTGTCCATTCTAAGATTGTCTTAATAATCTTCACCAGTGGCAGTTGTTAGTCTTCCAGAAAAATTATATTAATTGTGACCCCATTCTGAATACATCTCAGTTTTTTTGTTGATTGTTGGTCCAATAAAATGCGCTTGAGTGTGTATCTTGATTAATAGCAAATATTACAACTTTTTGAGTTGAATTGGTTGATTTGCAAAAATCTCATGCTTGTGTTATAATTCCTTTCCCCTCTAGGATAAGGTGACATTTTGCCTTCCACGTAGGCATATGCTTCTAAAGCTTCTAGGGAGGTATCTTTAAGGATTATCTATAGAGAATCAGTGTTTTACCTGTTTTGACTTTGGAAGTTACTGGTTGTGGAATCTGTTCTTTGTTGTATAGTCTTCTTTATTCTTTCTTAATAAAATTTTTTCTTCTGTAAAAGAGAATCTTAACTCATTAGTGGGGCATGAATTACAAAGCTGATATGGTATGCTTGATATTGTTATTAGTTGAAGCTTCTTGACATTTGTGTGCAATTTCTAAAATTTTTGGGCTTTCATTGTTGCTACTTTTTCTATTCAGCTTTCATCTGCAGGGATTGTCCGCTTGCCTAGGTTTGAAATGGCCATGGCCAAGTCTGAGGCTAACAGTAAACCAGTTCTAGCTGCTGAAGACATCCATATTGTAACTGTGTAAGTTTCCTTGGTTTGGTTTCTTCATCAATACGCATGTCATCCCCTAAAATATTTGTAAAACTTGTCAAATTTTTTCAGCTATGGGAGGATATACTGTTTGCAAGTTGATAGGGTGGCAATGCTGCTTCACTTGTATAGGTTTTATCGTGATGCTGTTGTACAACAGGTTATCTCTTTGCTCTCTCCACTCTTTTCTTCTGAGGCATATACTAAAGTTGAATATTTAATCTCTAGTGCTGGTGATACGATGACAACAACATCAACGACAGAGCCTTAATCCCAAACTAGTTGGAAAGAAACCTCTTTTTTTGATCTGATCCACCTAATGGCTGATTTTTATCAATTTCATCTGTTGTAAATTGTTTCTTCTCTTTTATAATCAGATTACACCACCAGATGAATATTACTTTCTAAAGGGGTAAAATTTTGTTTCAAACTTTTGCACAGCACAGGCCCAACTTATTTCTATCAGTGCCAGAGAGCTGGGCAACATGCATTTCTATAGTCTATAAATAGTTGAGGAAATTCATTAGGTTTTGTTGTAGACTGCACTTCCCATGGATGTTGTACATCAGCTGATCCTTTGTGTGGTTTGATCTGCATTGCACCCTTTTCACCTTTTCATGAATATAAATTTACTAGAAACCCAAGTTCATGCAATTAATTAGTAAAACATTTCAGCCGGTGGACTCTAAATTGGTTCAATGGTTTTTGTAGGGTTCTTTGCCAATATATTCAAGCAGGATTGCTGTGAGTGTAGTTGATAATGTATTGCTCATTCATCAAGTGGATGCCAAAGTTGTTATACTATATGACATATTTACTGATTCTCGAGCACCCATATCCGCTCCGCTTCCTTTACTACGTAGAGGTTTCCCTAGGTCAAATGTTCCTTACTCTCGATCTAGCATCAAAGATAGTGAAAGTGCAGAGGGGGATACAAGTGATCATGAAACAATCATTTATGGAGATGACTGGATATTTTTAGTTCCTGACCTTATATGTGATGTTGCTCACAATTTGTTATGGAAGATTCATCTAGACTTAGAGGTAAGTTTGTGTTGATTTTTCCATTGGATGTTTTTGCATGTATAGGTAATGAACTTGTGATTAGTCTATTTCTTTTCCTTGTAGGCAATTTCTGCAAGCAGCTCTGAAGTTCCTTCAGTGCTGGAGTTCCTACAGCGACGGAAGTTGGAAGCAAAGAAGGTGGAGGAAGTTATATATATGGGCCTGTGTTTTAAAGGAAATCAATTACAGAATGATTTAAGCTTTCTGTAGCTTCAAGGTGCCCTTAGTTGCATTTTTTAATGGTTTAACATGTGGTTATTGTGTATTTCTGCTGTTTCAGGCTAAACAATTGTGCCTGGCAATAACACGTACGATCATATTGGAAAGGAGGCCAGTATCCATGGTTGCTAGGGCAATAGATGTCCTTGTTTCTAATTACTCTCACTCAATCAAAACAGGAAGCTATCTCAAAGGAATAAAGGTGGAGAGGACTTCAACTTCCAGCAGGGGACATGTAAGTTCTCCTATACCCAGTGACAATTTTTCTGCCAGTGGGATCAATGCAAGTGGAACACAAAACGAACGTTCTCATACAGTTGGTATTGAGAAAGAGTTGGTCAATAGATCTTCACACATGTCTACTTCAAACTCGGAAAACGATACACAACCCACATCACCCAAAACTACAATGAGTGGTCTTTGGAAGGTGGATGGGGAGAACTTATTGGGTTCTAATAATGCTAAGTCTGAAGTCCAGCCATCATCTTCTCAACCTCATCATCGTCATGAACTGGGTGACAGTCCACTAAACACTAATGTGTCTGAGCGGCAGGAATTACAACTAGCTTCACCAGCAATTTCACCTGATGATATGTACAGCTTTGTGTTTGCTCCAGTTGAAGAAGAGATGGTGGGAGACCCATCATACTTGGTTTCCGTCATTGTTGAATTCCTTCGCAGGTATGCTTTTAATTACAACAATAGCCTTTCAGACTAACACTGTGATCAGAGATGGATTTTGACTTTGCTTTCCATGATTTACTTATGAATTATTGCTTATGCAACACAACCTTTAGTGTATGAATTTGAGGAACATGAGGCCATCAGGGGTGTGTTAATGAGGCTGGCATAATTAAACTGCTGCTTATCTGAAATAAAATATTATAATCAAGTAAAATTACTTGTAAATTCTCAATATTTGCTGGCTTATTATTTATTATGTTGAAATATTGGGCAAGTAACTGTTCTTTATGGACCAATTCAGAAATATAATGAAGCTAGTGGCTTCTTTTGTACCAGGATACCTTGGCAATCTATATTCTGTCTTGCTTTTTCTATGGTCTGTGTTTTTTACCAATCAGGCTTGACTGAAAATTGTTATATTGCCTTATTTCTTCTTATTTTTTGAGTTTTCTTCTCTGAGTTTTATATTTGTTTTTTTGCAGCACATATCTGGGGAAAATTAAAGTTTATCCCAACATCTATGCCTTGACGATTCAGCTTCTAGCACGCAATGAACGCTATACAGAACTTACATTGTTTGTCATAAACAAGGTTTTGAAATTGCTATTCTTATGTCATGGAGATGTATTTGTATTTATGTATTTATGATCAGAACTATTTCTTTACAGGTTCTTGAGCCCTCGAAAGAAGTGGCAATGCAGCTACTAGAGTCCGGCCGTCAGAATTGCCAAATCAGGAAGCTCGGTCTGGATATGCTGAGACAGCTTTCTTTACATCATGACTATGTTGTGCTACTAGTGCAAGATGGGTGTTATCTTGAAGCCTTGCGTTATGCCAGGAAACATAAGGTATTATCTTTATTTCTATTGAATTTTTTTTTTCTCAGTTGTTTTATGTATTCTTCATATTTCAACATGAGGTAACAAATTGCTATAATTTATTAGTCTGAATCTTTATTGCTTTGTGTTTTGCCGAATCTTCTTCAGGGGTTACAACTTACAATGATTGGCTATAATATTCCACCTTTTCTGCATGAAATTTCTTTCATTTAAAATTTTCTTCTTTAGATAATATAGCTTTTTCATGTGATCAAGTTTTTTTGTAAGTCCCAAGAGTTCACTAACAAAGAATCAGTTCCTTTCTACAGGTCAGTACTGTCCGGCCATCGCTGTTTCTTGATGCTGCTTTAACTTCCAATGATTCTCAACTTCTTGCTGCTGTTCTGAGATTCTTTTCAGACTTCATTCCTGGATTTGGAAACACACCAGATCACCATAGATATTACCGCATTCTCACTGAAATGAACTCAGCCATAGCTACTTAAAAAGTTTATCAGGTATCTCATTTCTAGTATGATAACCAGCATTTCTGGGTTCGAAAAATGATTTTTTTTTGTCCATTTCTCAATCTAGAGACTTATGAAGGTAATAAACTTCAAACACTTAAATGTTTCCTTCTAGTCCGACTGTAAGAATTAAGAATTCCAGTTAAACCTTTTAAGTTTACTTTATGAGTATAAATGCAAAGCCTGGACAGACATTAATTTAAGATTAAACTCAGAAAATTTATTCAATGATTTGCTTGTCATATTTGTTTCTCATTAAAATGCTGATCTTGATTTTTGTAGGCATTTTGGAACCTTATTATAGGGAACTGCTTAAATTTGGACCTTGTATTTAGCTTTGTTATACATCATACATAACATCATCATGTAGTATTAATTATTTTTTTTTTTTTTTTTTTTTAGTTTGTAATTAAGGCGAAGATCTTGATTAGCAAGGCATGACGAGAAGAAATAATATTAATGCAACTTCCCCTCCAAAAAAATTAATACAACTCAGCTCAAATTTTGTGGGATTCATTTGTTCCAACGAGGGATTAGTGTAACTAAGATTGAAAGCTAATAAATTAAAGTAAAAAAATCTAGAACATACGAATACATAATCAACAAATACTCAATTGCAGCAGTAAAGTTAAGAAAATAAATCCTGTATTGTATGCAAAATTGTTATTTTATGGAAGGATTAGCTTAGTATGCTTAAAAATTTAAAGAAGATTTGCAAAGGATAGGTCTGCTTTTAAATTTGGAAAGGAAACAGACATGAACAAATGTTCCCCAATTGCAAAAGCATCCACCGTCTACAAATTTCCATAGAAATGAAATATAAATCAATGCAACAGGCTATACGTTTGTCAATAAGACCACTTTTTTTTTTTTAAAAAAATAATATTTCATATTAATTTCTTTCTCAAAATCTGCTGAAATTTTATGACAGCAACTTTTATTCGAAATGGGCAATAATGTTATAGCAAGTGTTAAAAGACATCCTATGTTACAGCTTATCTTATGGTTATCCTATGTTACAGCTTATCTTATGGTCTGTGTGTGTACTTTAAGGGGCATGTGGGCATAAAATATGATGAACAATCAATCACCATTCCCCAACACCAACCAAGATAGCAAGGAGCTTAAGTGGCTCTCAAACCCCTAGAGTAAATCACACATGACAAGATAAGCTGTGAGTTCGAATTTTCAGTGCACAAACACTTTTTAATAAGCGTTTTTATAATAGTGAATCGCATTAAATACGATAAGTTGCATGAACACCCTTTTAGTCAGCCATTGTTATCATCTTTCACTATTTCAATTTACTCACTGATTGTTTAATTTTATATACCAGCATCCATTCCATTTTCATAAATATTCCAGCACCAATAGTATTTATTTATATTATATTGATTTTGTTAGTGTGTCATGGAGAAGCTTTGTGGAAATCAAAGAAACTTCTGTATGATAGATGAGTTGGTCTTAAAATGATATAAGACCAGACCAAGCACATATATTAAAATACTATAACTATTTATTAGTTGGACCAACCATTTCTAATGTTTTAGTTCTAATTAAAATCCATAATAATGTATATTGGGTGGCTTAATTATTCAAAAATAATTGTCATAGTTGTTATGATATCGATAACCTCTTCAACTAGAGAGAGCTTTAAGCCCTCTCTAAATATAATATTATTATGCTTTTTTAAGATATTCTTTTAATATTTGAAACCCGGATGATTAATAGTGTAATATTTATATATATTTCCAACAAATGCTATGATGATGATGATACTGATACATGTAGCTCAGCAATGCAAAGCATAGATGAAATATATTAAAGAGAACTTTAATTATTTTATTGGGTTGGTCAACCTCTTCATTCTTCTTTATGATATACTACTATATAATATATTGGTAGTTGGTCTCTATTATTGTTTAATCCAGTATCTTAAGACTCATAAATCAATGCATTTTTGTAGGTACACCTTACCTTATTCGTCTTTGCGGCAGTAAACAAATAGAGAGTACAGTGAAGCAGCCACACCACACTGGTCCTACTCAACTCATCCACGATACACCCATTCAATTAAATAATTTTAATTAATTGAGTTATCACAAATGCATAACTCATAAACTGTCACAATTATACTTGAATTTTTAATTTTGAATGAAATTGAAATAAATTAAAACTTGAAGAGCCTGGCCAACCCATTATATTCTCCTACTTTTTTACATTTTTCCAACAACCAAACAAGAAATAGAAGGAAAAAAAAATTTCCCATCAATTTTTTTTTTCTTTTTTACAATTTCATTAAAAAAATTGTTGTTTGGATTACATATCACAAAATATGATTTTAAAATTATTCAACAGTCACAGAATAATCTGAATCGAGGCATTATAAAAACTAAAAGTTAACGTCTCAAACTCTCAAGATGCTGCATTTTCAATGATCGAATCTGTAACATCTTGATTAAATTGGAACATTTCTGCCAATTGATCCAACCCCTTAAATTCAAATAAACTTTCTTTAATCCCCATCCTTCTATATCTATATAGATCTTTGAAATTGTCATGAGCAATTTTTAATTTATCATTTATCATTGAACTCTTTCAAGTTTTAATTTATTTTATTTTTATCCAAAATTGCAACAAAATCTATGACTTAAGAGTGTATTAAGGCCATTTCAAATATTTCATTTTGGACTTTGTGACTTTCTATTATTTTACTCTCGAATCAACTTTGTTAATAAAGTACCTTGAACTTTGTGTGCTTATTAACATTTCAGCCTCAATTCAAATTTTTAACTAAAAATGAATTAAATTTAAAATTATGAGGACTTTAACTAAAATGAATTTAAAATTGGCTCCTAGTCGAGTTAGTTCAAAAATTTAAGGGATTAAGATGAACTTTTGTTCATTTTCCTTAGGCAGCTGCACCACCTGTTTCTCCATATCCGTCTTCAACGCCACCGCCGCTCCTCCTCCAACGCCACCACTCTTCATCCACCTCCATTAAAACAAGCTGTAACCCACTCTTCAAAATGGACTATACTACTTATCAAACATTCAGAAATCATCTTCAAAGTGAATTCTTCTTCGCATTTTGGAAAAAAGAAAAAAAAAAAGTCATTTTCAACTGGAAAACGATTTTAGTCGCAAGCACTATATTTCTGTAACCTAAACAGCCGCTCCCTCTTCTCTCTCTCTCTCTCTCGTTCCTAGTCGCAAGCATTAGCTCTCTCCTTTTCCTTCTCGTATAAACGCCGATGTTAATTGGGAGATAGATTTTTGATGCAGCTCTTCCACGCAATTGTATAATGAAAAGTTCATGATGCAGCATAACGATAGGTTTTTAAGGGTCAATCCCTCTTTTTCTTTATGTTAATTACTCGTTTACCCCAACTCTTAGGTTAATTGCTAATTTTATTTTTTTATTTAATTTTTAAATTTAATTTTTAAAATAGAGACAATTAATAAACTTTTTTTCATTTTGTGACCTAAAACAATGAATATAATTAGAATAAGTTTTCAATTTTTAAGTTATTCTAAAAAAAAAGTTTTTGATTTTTTTAGTATATATTGTTCAAATATTAGAAACTAACTAAAAAATGCCCCATAAGCACTATTGTCTTTAATATTGTGTCATGTATGCACAAAGTCATTAGCTATTATATATTTTAATAGATTTTGATTGATATTGATTAATAAAACTTTAATTAGAGGTAAGTGCCTCATAATTAAGTGTACTATAGTATGATTATTATTATTTGGTGCAAATTTAATTTCGCATCATGCATGTTAAGTATGCTGCAATAGTAGATAGTATATCTTTACATATAAAAAATAATTTAATTTTATCCATAAATTCATGCTTATACTTAAAGAGGAGCTTAACAAAGGTCTTTAATTAATGACATAGCCAGATTAGCTAGTATGTCAAAACTGAATTGGTTTAGTTTATGACCCACACCATTCTAATAATTGATTTAGCAAAGGACATTATAACCATATAATCAATTAATATAGTAACCATAATAATAGCACATTCTGTTTAGAGAGAGATGTTCTATTTTCTTTGCTTTTAATCATTTATTTCATTTCTGCCTACTTGTAGGAAGCAAGATGTTGATTACCACCTAATTAAATTTTAAATACCTATTTAGTTATATATTCTATTGATAATTATGGATATAATAGATGTTTGGTGATCGATAAAGATGGGCTATAATCATAACTAAACAATCACCATCAAGGAGTGTAATTTGAAATTCGAGAAAATAAATTTTAACAATGTTTCATCCATTTGGATTGACCCAGCGTAGTTATTGTATATCAAGAAATAAATTTTAACAATGTTTCATCCATAATTCAGTTTGGTTCAAATTAATTTTATTTAAATTTAGGTTTAATTATGTTAGGTTTACGGTTTATATTTCATTTGTTTGGGCTTTTGGTTATTTATTAGTGCTAAACACCATAAGATTATAAATAAATAAAAAATTATTACTAGCCACTATAATTTTTTATTAAGAATTATTACTACATACAATATGTTAGTTTTACAAAAAAAAAAAAAAAAAATTAATTATGTGAGACGTCATTTAATTTCTTATATAGGTCAATTTTTTAAAACATAATTTTGAAATAGTTAAAAGAATAATTATGTTTTTTATTGTTTATTTTGGTTTACACTTGTTTTTAATTTTTTTTTTTTCTATATTTCATTGCTTATGTTTATTTTAATGTTCAATATTGTTTTTAATTTGTTTATATTTGTTATTCCTTTGTTTATTATCAAAGCCCTAATGGCTGGGGTATGCCTAACCCTTCCTACTAAGATCTTATTATGGACATATTACTATTTATTATATGGAATCCTCAAAGCTTCCATCACATCATATAGAACAGTTGTTGGCAATACTCTTTATTTGAGAACAATTTCAAAGCATCAGCCCAAAACAATGAACAAAAGAAGAAGAAAAGTAGTCACTATGGCCTAATTCATTTAATGCTTTTGATAATATCTATTTTATTTATGTTAATAAAAATAAAAAGGGGGAGCTATTTGTGTATATTTTTCAAACACCAAGTCCTCTATTTTGGGTTTATTGGTGTATTTATGTTTATATTTTTAGTATCCAATTAGATAAGTATGTCATAACTACTTTAGACATAAAATGAGTTATTGAGTGTTGTTTTTGAAAATGTGTTACGATCCATATTTAGAGTAAATGATCGGCATATAACTAAATCGAAATCGAAATACAATTATACAAAGTAAAAGAACTAGAATGTAATTATATAAAAATCAGTAGGAGGAAATTTTTTTAAATACAAATATATAATAAACAACTAAATTTTGTACATTTTGAAAATCAACTGCGTAGAAAATTTAAACAAACTATAGACTAATTAATCGACTTGAATGCTTGACTTACAAGAAAAAATAAGAACATCGCCTTAATGGAATATCGAAAAACCAACAAAATAAATTATATAAGTGTGCGCACAAGGAAACAATTAAAAAATAAAAATATCAAAATCAAAGTAAATCAATCACAAGGCATAGGAGGCCAAAGTGAGAAAAAATAGAATTTTGTCAAAGACATTTATTTCTATTTTTTACATTTTATTATAAAAATTTTGGGAAGGTTAGTACTCTTCTATCAGTGACTATAATTATTAATAAATTGCACATCACATACAATGAATTACATTCATGAAATTTACTTCAAAAGTTTATACGATAAACACCTTTAAACACACTCAAATATGAACAATCACCTTTTCTCAAATTACAAATAAATTACTTTCCTAAAATTAATGTAAATATTCAACAAACTCAGAAATAATTAAAGTAAATTACAATATAAAACCAAACTAAGAATTTAAAACTCAGCCTCATTCTATTTTACAAAAGGATAAAATATGCCAAAAGTCATAATTTAAATTAAAACTTACTATAATAAAAAAATACTTATTTTCAAAATAAACCAAACTAATTTTATAAAAAATATCATTCACAGGATTCTCAAATGTATAATTTATGGATAAGATTCATGTAATAGTTCAAACTTTAAAAATTCATAGGAAATAATTTGCTCATTTAAAATTTTAAATTTTAACAAAACCTACTTCAGGACCTTATTAAAATTACTCTAAATTTTCAAAATTTTTTAAGCTCAAATAAGTTTTAGGAATTTAGCAATTTTTCAAAACTATAACAATATGAAAAGCGTTTCAAAAATAATATTTTTTAGCAAAACCACACGTCTATACGAACAATATTTATTAACTAAGTTAGTAGTGAACTTTTCAAGAAGATTCAATTAAAATCTATCATCCAATTTAAATTAACCAAACTCTGGCATAAACATGAACATCAAAAATTTCAAAAATTCAACATGAACCCTAATATAATTAAGAACCCCAAAATCCCCGAAAGTATCATAGAACCCTGTTCTAATTTTTTCATTAAAAATATCAAATTAATTTAAAATCAATTCCAAATAATCAAATAAAATATTATTACAATCAATTTTAATACCTCATAAACATGAACTAATGAATGTTAAATGAGAAATAAAAAGAAAAGAAAAAAAAAAAAAAACCTTAGAAAGAGTTTCAAAACTTCAACAATTGTTTTTGATTTAAAACTTGGATCAACAACTTATTAATCCTTTTTATTTTTCAAAAGCTTTGTGTTTTAATTTTTTTTCCTCCCTGTTGATTCTTCCCTTTCCACACACTGCAGCAGTTTTTCTAGCCTAAATTATAAACTCATGACTTTGTTGTTAATGTATAAAAGGAAAAATGGTGCTGAATAGCACATTTTTAATTTTCAATTTAGTAAATGACACTAAGTTTGATTGTTGTAGTAAATAACATTTTTATTGTAGTAAATTATCATTATACCCTGAGTAGTCAACCCTTTTGGGGATTTATCCTAAGGGAGGATCGCCCCTTTTTGTTAGGTAGAAGCAGAGGGTCACGCACTGGTCAATCTCAGTAGTGTCCGGCGTCCAGGTGGCCAACCTTGATACTTAGATACCATTGATCCTACTAACTTCAAGATCCTTGGCCTCCGATGATCTCAGGGTCTTCTAAATATTACTGAGCGTGAGGATTTCGAGATAACACCGCATCAACTCCCCTATAAAAGGGGACCCCAAACATCATTACTGGGAACTAATCCACACACTAGGCTTTTAATTGTTGTGGTGAGAATGGACCTTCAGATTTTTAGTCTAACGCTCTTCTAGTAGTTGGCCTTCGATAGTGGATATAACATTTGGAAAGGAGATTGTCAACGAGAACCAGGAAAGAAAGAAGAACCAACCTCTCATCCCTACCTTTTCAAGGGGTCACCTCCCACCCCCGCCTTCTAATGAAGATCGCGACCCTCCACCCACAGGGATCGAACCTGAACCTAAACATTTCACACAAAGACTTTTTAAGGCACCCTACGTGGGGCAACCTTTTTTCATTAAGGTTAGGAACACCCACCTCTTTCTATCAGCACCCGCCTATTATAAATAACTTCAATTCCTCCAGTTCAATAAGTGCAGGATCACTTAATTTGAATACTGTATCATCCTTATCTCAGGAGTAGCTACTGGGATTAGTGAGTCAAATATTGCAATTGAACCTACAGATTGTTAACCCAACAATGGGACTGCGACAACTACCCCCTCCACCTATGACGATAGGAACCCCGAATGGATGGGTTCATTTGAATAATCCTATGAATGATGGGGATGATGATGGAAATGATGGGGATCATTAGACCAAGCCAGCAGGAGTAGGTAGAAGAGAGGAAGTAATAGAACCTCCGTACGAGGGTAGAGGTCGCGATGATCGTAGGGATTGCTCCTCCAATCGTGGCAACCTTAGCCATGTCAGACGAACTTTATCCTGGACGCGAGAGGGGTAGACCGCCTCAGGGGTATTGGGGGATGGTTGTGCAGATGATAAGGACTGGACTCCCGACCAGAAGTATACAAATAGTGATGGGCCTTACTGGGGTGAACAACTTACATAGGCATAATGAAGGAAGTACAATAAGGGGATGAGGAGGATGCAACCTTCCAATCGATGTCACCTTTCTCGCTGAGCATTGAGAGAGCACAACAATAGTTGACCCTTCCCAGGGTCCTACTCCAATGGAGGGCCGTCCACTTTTGTTGGATAGTAGTAGAGGTCAGTCGTGGCATAGGCTGGCCTCAATAGCATCTGACCCCCAAGCGGTTGACCATGATACTTAGAATCCGTGGGCTCCGATGTTCTTAGAGCCTACAAAATTTTACTAGGTGCGAGGATTTTAAGATCTCACCACATCAACTCTCATATAACAAGAACCCCAAACATCATTCTAGGGACTAATTCACACACTAAGAATTCAATTGGTGCAGTGAGCATGGACCTTCGGATTTTTTAGTCTAACACTCTCTCAATAGATGACCTTGGATAGCTCATATCAGACGTTGCACAGGGAAAACACGATATCTAATCTTAATACCTTAAACTTATTAGTGGGAAGGAGGTACCACAACATGATTAAACTAGTGGGAACTCATATGGCCTCTTTTAAGGAGAGGGATATGTTAAACATCTCACTCTCATAAGGGGATCTAATGATGGACGATGAGCATTTGTAACATTTTGTTAATTGGACTAATGTATTTAAAAGATTGAGTCGAGTCAGATAAAACCAAGATCGGTTCGAGTCATATAAGTCATGGATGAGGTAGAAAAGGTTTTTAATTGAATAATTAATGAATGGACTAAATTAAAATAAATTATAAAGTTTAAAAATTAAGTGACATTACATAAATCAAGCATCAAAATGGTAATTTTCCATAAAATTTCAAATATACATATAAAATCTTCACAAGTTTTGTATAATCTTTTCATTTTTTTTCTTTTCATCTTCGTTCTTTCTCTTCTCCACTGTTTATCATCTTCCTTTTAATTCATCTATTCATATTTAGCTAATATACTACTAAAAATTATCATACAATCATCAAGCTCAACTTTTATTCAACTTAAAGTAAGTTAATTTCATAAATTCTTGTCTACTTTGGTTTATAAATTGAAAAAATAAAGAGTTCTTATTATATAGGAGAGGTCAGCTCTAAGGAAGGGGGAAAGGTAATTAAAGAAGAGGTTTGAAGCTTTAAAGAGAGGTTTGATACTTTAACTTTGATATAATGCATGAATTTGCAAAATGTGTCTGAGTGTTGAAATATGTTATTTGATGTGTTATTTTGATTATATGATGCATATTGAGTTGTTTGAGGTTGATATGTTGTATAGGAAGTGATTGATGAGTTTGGGAATTGATTTCATGTTGAAACAAGTTGAAAGCTGAAACAGAGCATTTGTTTTCAGTAGGTCTCGCGTCTTATATGCAGCGTAGCGACCCAGTTTGATTGCCACGTTTCGTCCAGGGAGTCTTGGAACAATAACAGAGCATCGTCGAGCCTGTGATGGATTCCGTAATGATCTGACAATATGTAGTGAGCCTATAACAACCAGGATTTGTCATTGTGTTTCATTTAGAGAGTTATTAAATATTTGTAGTGCCCGTAACACAATGTGCAGCGGTCACGACGACTAATAAATTCGCATGCAAGCTTTACTATTCATGCAAGTTATTTGAGATATATATTTACCCAAATTATGACTTTTATATGATTGCTACAAAGTTCTATATAATGCAAGAGATGGATCAGAATCATATAGAATGAAATAATATAATAGTAGGAATTGTGTAAACCATGTAAATAAGTCTATATGCAACATAGTAATAGCAGATATGCACCCCATACAATTTGTTACTCCGCCTTTAAACCGTTGAGTTAATATGATTATATTTAGGACATAATCACCCGGTCATCCAGATCCATACAATAAGTAATCCAATACCCTTAAGTTTTAATATAACCTTACAAGCTATTTCTTCCTTTTTATTTCTATTATTATTAGTATAAAAAAAAACTAAAATAGAAAGAACACCATTGGCGTCACTATCGTTCATCAACCACCGTTGCCGCCATTCATCACCATCAACCGCCATGGTCACCAACATTACCACCCCCACCATACTTGCCTACACCACCACCAAAACTTCAAAAATAAACAAACTGAAATTCATAGACCGCAAAATCATTAATTAAACCCGACTATATCCACCAATTTCTTCAATAATAATAAAACTCCACTGTAAAAGGGCTACAGGAGTATCAAAACCATGGCCATGATTAGAAGGTTTTGGGTGAAACAAAGGAGGATGAGAAAAGAAAAAATAATAATATAAGAAAAAATATAGTGGGCTAAAGTCAGGAAAATGATCGTCGGAGAGTGAAGAGCTTTATTATGATATAAAGAAATAAAATCTTGGGGTCGGTTTGCAGGTGAGAGAAACTAGGGAAGATTTGGTTTTTTAATTTCAAGCTGGTGGCGATTTGCTTGTTGGTAACGGTTTCGTGTATGATTTGACAACATCTTGGGCATGATTAGTATCAGGAGTAAGAGAAAGTGGCGGTGGTCGTGATTTTGCCCGGAGGAGGAGAATGGTGTTGGAAATGTGGCAGAGGGGCTGTGGCTGTGGGAAGGTAGGATCGAAGAAGGAGAAGCATTATTTTTACAGGACGAAATAATTAAATTTAGAGATTTAATAATTTATGAGAGACTAAATAACTATTATCATAAATTATGACTTTCAGTAAAAAGTCAATCGTTAATATTTTTTTTCCCTCCTTTATTTTACAACTAAAAGGGATCCAAGGAAATTATCAGATACAAAAACACTTTTGTGGGCAAAACAAAATTCTTTTTGTTTCATTTGAAGGTCACAGGTATACACATATAAAACAAAATCTAAATGCCATTTTGTATAGGAACACTAACACACAGCCTCCAAACACCTCTTGCTCGTTAAAAAATCGGCAGTTGAATTACAGACTAGTCATTATCTTTAAACTTAAGGCTTTGAAGATGACACGTTGTATTTGCAGATCATCACATCCAACGGCTATAATGTGGTGATTATTTAACCATATTGTCAAATCAACGGCACCAAAAAATAAGAATATTTGAGAGTGATCCAGTTAATTTTTCAAATTTTAGGAAATCCGACCAAATTTTAACATAAAAGCAGTATACGAGAGTCTTGATCATAGCTGATAGGTATGCATCAGCGTCAGCCTTCGAATATGTTAAAGAGAAGGGTTGAAAATGGGTGAGGGGAAACATAGGAAGCTTGAAATCATGGTAAACTAAAAGCACAGCAAAAAGTGGAAAACTGTAAAAGAAAAGCAACAATAATAATGGACGTTTTATGTCGTTCTTGATTTAATTGGTTTTGACCCACTTGGAAATATTACCTTGGTTGTTTGATTGAGTACCAAAATGGCTCCATCATCAAATCCCCATATATATCTTCTTTACCTAATCTTTTTTGCTATATAAAAATTGGAAATTCAATTTTATATACATTTCAAGTTATATTCTCCTCAAAAGTCTTGGTTTACATGGATTTACTTGGTAGTGGAATCATTTGAAACTTTTAATGTCACTTTTTCCCTTTCCTTTTCCTTTTAAAAAAGAAAAATGCCTTACTTTCCCATTTATTCATAAAGTTTATACAATCTTCAACTCTTATCCACTCTTCTCTCGCGCACACAACATATGTAATAAAATTATTAAAAAACAATACACTTTACTAATGAGTGTTTATATAAGTGGTTCAATATTCTTATCTTCGAAGCATAAAAGGAAGTTAAATTTTTTAAAATTGAGAAAAAAAAAACTTAATTGGGATTAATACTATTTTAATGAGCTATAACCCCAATAATTTATTTTTATTTTTTTTCTTTTTTAAAAAAAGAAAATTCATCTAGAGTGGGCTACTAGGGTTTATTATTATATTATCTATTTTGACTGACTTGTCAATGAATTAATTAGGTTTGAATGAGTTAAAGAAAAAGGAATGTATAACTTAATTAACCTTTTATATAGAGAGATTTGCCACAAAACATTAGTCAACCCTATTGACTTATGTTTTTCTTTTGCTTGTTTTCGGAAGCAATGCTGTCTTTTGTTTTTCTATACTTTAAACATTTGACGTGCAACTGCTGCGGGAGTATTTCCTTTGAACAAAAGGAAGAATATAATTTATAAAATCAAAATAAAAACATTTGAAGGAAACAGGCTGCTGATGCCGAAAAAAAAAAAGAGGCTGCTGAACAGGCAAATCAGAATTCCAAGAGTTCCAACAGTAGACCAGTCAGCAACTAGTAAATGGGACCTTAAACAAAAAAAAAAAGGAACCGTCAACTTTACTTCCCCGTTTGTATTCTATTTTTAGCACCTTCATTCATAAGACAACACGGGAGTTCTGTGATCATGTAGCGGCAAGGCAATGCAAGTCCGCTTCGCTATATACCGAAATGGATTCCTTCCTAAATTGGCTCAATTACGTATAATTACCACGTCATAATAAAATATCTACATATTCTCAAATATATATATATATATATATATATTTCAAAATTTCACTTTGAATAATTACATGCTGTCAAACTGATGATTTTCTTTTTTGAAAAAAGTGAAATTTTATGTAAAGATTGAAATACAAGTTTTTCCAAAAAAAAAAAAAACAAATAAAAAAAAATTACAAGTGTAACATAAATTTGAAATATTTTCAATTCATTTCATTCGAATAGTAATTGTGTCCACTATAGAAGTTCTTAATTTTTTTTAATGATAACTTATGGCCAGTATTAGAAACTTGAATCATTCAACTAGTCTCATAATATCAATTTAAATTCATACTCAATTTAAAGAACAAATTGATTTTTAGTATAGTGTTTTTTTTTTTTTCAATAAACAAAATGTCTTAACAAATGAAACTAACAAATATCAAGAGTACTAAAATCTCACTAAAAATAAGAATAAACATCTCAAAATATGAGAAATAAAATATAAAATCAGTTCTAAGCATGTACAAATCTAAATTTTATTGGATTAAAAAATAACATAGTACCGCCCAAAAAACTAATACAAAAGAGTAGCTTGAGTTTAAAGAGGGGAGAGAGAGAGAAATAGAGAGCAGTAGGACAGAGTAGAATTCGGTTTTTATCGAAATCGAATTGAAAAACCGAAAAATTTCGGTTTAATTAACCAAATTTTTAAACATTTTTTATTTTCGATTTTTTGGTTCAGTTAACTGATTTTTTTGGTTCGGTCTCCCCTTTCTCCCACTCTAAGTCGCACCACTACAGCCCAGCCTCACCCTCACCTGATCTAAGTCATTGCTGCTCCGCTCAACCACAGCTAGTTAGTAAGCCCACCAAACTGCCGCGCCGGACCTCTTCTCTTCTCCCCCTCTCTCTCGCACCGAACCTCTTTTATTCTCCCCGTCTCTATCGCGTCGGAATACCTAGCCACCACCATTTTCATCACCTCCCTTCTCTGCTTCCTTTCGTCTTTTAACAGCATAACAGTCTTGGTAAGTCTTTTCTTGTTTTTTAACTAAATTATTTATTTATCGATAATCAATGTTAACTTCTTGGATATAGATTCGTTTAATTAGGGAGTTGAATAGGATATGTTTGCTTGATTGTGGCATGATAATGTCGAATAGGGAGTTCAATAAAGAGTGGTTAATTTCCTGGATACAGACTAAATATTTGCTATGTTTACATAATGTTTGTAGTGATTAGTTTATTTTATGCTCTTGAGTAGTGTGATGTGTGTTTGTATATATTTGCTTGATTATGAAATTTTTGTGATGCTGTGTTAGTTTATTTTGTCAATGGTAGTGTCATTATGAAATTTTTTATTAGTATATATGTTGGCTTGATGCGGTATGTTAATGTTGGCAAAAAACATATAGAAAGGATAGATGATAGAGCATTGAAATGTTTTTCAAATTGGACATCAATTTGACTGAATTTTTGACTAAAATTTGATTGTAGATGGAGGAAACAACACATAGTAGTGCTTCTCTTTTTGACTTAGTCAAATGACGATGAGCGGCTGGATCCTTTTGCTGCTAGAACTGGTGACAAAGGGACCATTACAAAAGCTAGTTCAGCTCTTGCCAATCAAGGGGAAAATGAGAAAGAAGGCAAAGGCAAAGGCAAGGTCAAGGGCAATAAACCAATCAAAGAACCTCTTGAAAGGAAAATAAGCAAAAAACGGTCTGAGGCATGGCTACATTTCACTGTAATTGTTGATGATAATGGTACAAATAAGTCAAAGTGTAATTATTACGGAACCCTTATAGCAAACCATTCTAGGAATAATGGAACTAGTGGCATGAGAAACTATTTATCTACCTACAAAGCTAAAAATGTTAATATAGATATAAAACAATCAGTGTTTGCCTTTACTAAGGGCGGTTTAGGGGATGGGCCTGGAGAAACAATAATGAGTGTGTTTAAGTTAAACCAATAATAATCATTATAGATGAATTTTCCTTTAGGTTTGTTGCAGACGATGGTTTTGTTATTTTCATGGAAGTAACACAACCAAACTTTGTAATTCCCTCTAGATGGATTGTTGCTAAAGATTGTATGAGTATTTATTTAGAAGAAAAAGAAAATTTAAAGAATTTTTTTAAAGAATTTGGTGTTGGAGTAAGTTTAACAACTGATACATGGATTTCATTGCAACAGATTAGTTATATGTGTTTAACTGCTCATTTTATAAACTATTCATGGACTTATAGGAAGAACATTCTTAATTTTTGTCAAATAACAAGTCATAAAGGTGAGTGTATTGGTATGGATATAGAGTCTTGTTTAGTTGAGTGAGGGATTGAAAATATCCTTACTATAACCATTGATAATGCTAGTGCTAATGATAAAGCCATTGAATATTTGCAAAACTGATTTAGTAGTTATAATTCTTCTGTTACAAATGTGCTTACATGCACATGAGATGTTTGGCTCACATCATTAATCTTGTTGTTTGTGCTGTGGGACTAAGCATCTATCTAGTTCTGTGAAGAAAGTTAGAGATGTTGTCCGATATGTGAGGCAATCACAGGGTAGGTTGAGAAGATTTAAAGAGTATAGTGAGAAGGAAAAGATAGAAAACAAATCAATATTGTGTTTAAATGTGCCTACTAGGTGGAATTCAACGTATTTGATGCTTGATCGTATTGAAAATGCTGAATTTGCTTTTTTAAGGTTTTTAGTTAAATAACCTGGATATCCAATAGACATGATTGCTACTGGACTTGGTATACCTCTTGATAATGATTGGAAAAATGTTGGAAGGTTAACTAAATTGTTAAAATTCTTATACACTTGGACCTTGAAAATTTTGGGTTCAATTTATGTTACTTTTTATGAATTATACCATCATGTTAGTAGAATGCATGTTGTCTTGGATGCATGGTCCAAATCAAGTTATGTGGAAATGTGAAAAATGGGAGCACTATGAAGAAGAAATATGATAAATATTATAAGGAAAAGCCAAAGTCAATAAATAAATGTACATTGCGGTTATCATTGATCCTCAGCATGAGTTAGAGTATTTTGAATTTGATTTGAAGGAATAGATTAAACAATAAATTATAGCCTTTTATTTTAAATTGATGTAATTATGGCAAAACCTGTGGTGTTAATTATAGCTTTTTATTGTTATTGCTCTCATCATTGAGATGCAGCTTCTCTTTTTCATTTTTATCCAAAATTTAGTTTTCCTGTTGTGGTTACAAATTTCTTGTTTGCAAGTCGAAAGGGAAACAGTTGCCTTTACTCCAAATAACAAACGTTAATAATAAAATGTAATAATTTCCATTGATGATTTTACGAAAAACAATAATATGTGATGTAGTATTTCAATTTATAGTAGTATTTAATATCATAATTTAAATATTTTAAAATATTGAAAATGGGTTGAAATTAAATTATGAATAATATTAAGAAAAAATAATATAACTTTAAATATTACGACATTGTTGTTTGTTATCTCAATCTTCATAAAAATATCGAAACTGGCATAGGTAACTCTATTTTTCTCTATATTAGATGAATTTTTATTGGCAAAACAGTTAAGAGAATCAACTTTTTTTTGGATATACAATTGTCTTTACATCAATAATTTTTGTATAAAGTTACGAATATTGCTTATGTATTCGTTTGTATCCACGCTACTAAAAGCCCATGATCGATCCTCCAAATCATTAGAAATCTTAAAGTATCAAAAGACTAACTTCATATTGTCTCCAAGAGCTGAAAATTTTCTGATTAAAAAAAAGTCATTATGCAAACCTCTTTAGAGAATGAGTTTCTAAGCTATCTGATTGAAAGTAATAATATGAATCACAAAATGATCTAAATTGATTATGTTGTCTTCACTCATTTGAAGAATAATTTTATCCATTTTTTCTCATAGAATATTTTGGGGTAGCTTCCATCGTAATTTGAAAGAAAAAGACATCCGCTTATGTGCCTAAACTAAGTTATTTATAGGCAAGTATCTCATTAAATTTATAAACTAAAGGAATCTTATTTTAGTGTAAAATTAGTGCTCGTTGAAAAATTCTAGCATTTCAAATTATTTTATTATTTATGTATACTACATTCGGACAAAACTAATGCAATTGGTTAATTAAACTTATGTGATTTGTAATATTGACTTCTCTTTCATATTTGACTTTAAATATTAGATTCATATTTTTATTTGATGCCATATAAATTTTTAGCCAAACAAATTATGATGAATTCAAGTGAAATAAATAATGGATGATTTTAAAAATAAAAAAAATGGATTCAAGTGAAATAAATAATGGATGATCTTAAACAATTAAAATAAAAAAAAAAATTTTCCATGTAAATGGAATCAAGGAGTAATAAAAACAGCATCGTTATGTCATGCTCTCCACTCTCCAACTGGCTGTTTTTTTATTTTTCAGATGCCTTTAGCCGTGTGTCTCTCACTCTCTCTAGTTTCTACTAAATATGTAATGTAAGACTTTATGTTCATAATAATTGAAGTGTTGGTATATATGATGATATGATATAAATATCAATATAAATTACATAATTTTCCTCCTCTTTAAAAAGGTCAAGTCTGTTGATTGAAAATGCAGTTAGCCTTTGATTAAGGGCATCGCTTCCAAGGCAAGAAAAATATAAATTAAAAAGGAGAGAGAAAGGAAAAAGGCTAAATCAACAGTAATCACTAATCACAAGCTCACCTTTCTCTCTGTTCTTTCTCCCTCCTGTACTCTCGCCACCAGAGAGGAGAATGACGATGGTGATGATGTTGTTGTTGTTCTTCCCCTACGCTAATTAGCTTCTTCTCCGTGTCTCTCTCTCTTTTTTAGCAGATCTACTCTTTAGTTTACTTCTCTCTCTCTCTCTCTCTCGCACTTCGAGAAAGATCCCCCTCCCTATCTGAACATCACGCATTTCACCTTCCATGCACTGCCTCTCCCTCACTCGTTGTTTGCTCACTGCGTCTACGTTGCTCCTTTCTTTTTCTAGATTGAGGTAAACCTTTTAATTTCCTTTCTGTTACAGTGAATTGCATTTCTCACTAACCAAACGGAAATTCTGGATTCTTTTTCCTTCATATTAAGTTGCTAATTTTGCTTGCAGCTATTGAATTTCTTTTTTGTTTCCTTTTCCATAATTTTGTTGAGCTTTTAGTGTGAGAATGTTTATTTGTTTTCTTTCTTTATTGCTTGTTTCTTCCTATTTTATTTTAATTAGTTTCCGGAACCATCGGTTCTGCAATTCTGAGAATTATTTACTGTGAACTTAAAATTTTGGTCCATTATCTTTCTTATTTTGTTGAAGTTAATCTCCAGTTGATTGAGTTAGTTCATGATGGCGTCAAAACAAGGATCAAAATCGAAGAGATTAGGTTTGAGCAATTCAAAAGCGGCCAATTCTCATTCATCTTCAACCACATCATCATCTAAGCAATATATAGAAACATCTATAGACGGTCAGAGTTCCCCTGCTTCGTCGTCTGCACGAAGCAAGCCGCAGTATTTTTACTCTGAAAGCGTGCCTTTAGGAGTAGAGAGATCCAAAGAAAATGTTACCGTTACAGTTCGTTTCCGTCCTTTAAGGTCTGCATTTCACTTCTCTTTTATTGCTTTCTATTGTTTTTCTTTCTGATTGATGAAATGGTTATTGGTTAGTACATTTCATTTCTGCTTATGTAGTCCGAGGGAAATTCGTCAAGGAGAGGAGATTGCTTGGTATGCTGATGGAGAAACTATTGTCAGAAATGAACATAATCCATCCATCGCCTATGCTTATGGTTAGTTGCTATGTCTTTTGTTTTCAAGGTTTATATTCTTAAAATTTATGTATGTATAACTAAAGTAAAATCAAACATGCTCTGAAGTTTCTATAAGGTTTCTGAGAGACTTTGAATGTAATGCCATACTGAGAAAGGTTTTGGTTTTACTTCAGTGCAAAACATCATCCAGATGAACACAAACACACTTTTGTCAAGGCTTATGAATTGTACAGATTTATTGTATGATTGACAAATTGCATTGAAATTTTGGTGTACTACTTTTTTATATAGGTAATGTGGTATGCCTTATGTCTAGGTAACTTATGTTGAATAGTGTTGGATTGGCTTTGGTTTTGACCATCTGATCAAAACATAGAAACTCTGTTCGTCATTTATTCTCATCTGTGTTCCATCAAAAAGTCTCTTGAAATTAAGTTCAATGGTGTATATTCATAGATAGAGTTTCTAGGAATTGGAGGTGACCCCTCCTGTGAGTGCCTTCCAACATGCAACATACTTTTACAGGGGCATATAAAGCATTTTATTTTCAAATAATAATCAAGTAGCATTGTACAAGTTTAATTTTTTTTTCCTGTTAATTTAAGTTGTTGCCCTGAGTTCACATTTGAAACCAATTTAAGTGGTGATCGAGGACCACTAACTGCACTTGTGCTTATGCTAATATTATTCGTTTTATTAATTTTTGTACATCTTTAAATTTTATTAACAATCAGTCATCTATAAAAATTAGGTTACCTGTTCTGCCTATTGAGGCTATTTCTCTAGGTCTTTCTTCTGCATTTTAGAGGATTTTAAATTATAGGGTGAAATACAGAAGAAATAATCACATGATTGTTTGCTATGAAATTCATTTGACAAAGAGAGGGTCTATCTTTTAATTTGTTGTAACCGATGTCTTACACTATCAGTTCCTGTAGTCTGACATTAACATGGCAGACCCTTGGCTACCTTCAAGCATCACTACTCTAGTGCTACACTAACTGCTAGTGTCAAGGTGTTGGAACCTGCAGATGACTAAAGGAAATACCTTTGCGTCAATGAAAATCAATAAAAGAAATAGAGAAAGATAAAGATAAACAAATAAATCAAACCTCAAGTGAAAAAAAATTCAAAACCATTTGGGTACTTTTATACTTACCCTTAAATCGTAAAACTTGCAGTTCACACAAGTCAAAAACTGTGCTAATTTTTTCTTTGATTATTTGACAATATGTGCTATTTATTAGTTTACAAAAGCTGGTTTTTCTCCATTTTTGCTTTGGAATGCTGCTGTTCATTGAAAATGTTAGAAATGCAGTACATCCTTGTAAATGTTTTTTTTGATTTTTTTTTTTTGATTTCGTAATAGATCGAGTATTTGGCCCTACAACTACAACACGTCATGTCTATGATATTGCTGCTCAGCAAGTTGTCGGTGGTGCTATGGAAGGCATCAACGGTAAGTGTTCTGAACAGTCATCTCTTACCAAAAACTTACTACTTCTTTTAGTTTGCATTGGTTAAGTGATTGATTTATTGTGTTTCAGGAACCATTTTTGCGTATGGTGTAACAAGCAGTGGGAAGACTCACACAATGCATGTGAGATTCAGAAATAATATGCTAATTCCCTTTGAAATCACTTTACTGATGTAGTGTATGATATCTGTATAATTCATGCAAAATGCAATGGTTATGTGCTTTTAGATCCCTATATTTTCCTCTTCTGATGCCTGGTTATTCTGAGACTCAATGTCAGATAAACAAGAAAGTTTGAATAGTATTTCTCCTACCTTTGCATGTATTACAAATCACGTGTCAGTTTAATCCTCTCACTGTCAACAATGCTAGCATCCTTAGTCATGCTGTCTGCTGTTTCATTTACAAATGTTATAGTAGGCATTGACTTTCATAACATTCAAATGGCAGGGCGATCAGAGGTCTCCTGGGATTATACCTTTGGCAGTGAAGGATGCTTTTAGCATTATTCAAGAGGTACTTTGCATGGAACATGAGCACCTAGGTAATTTTATCTATCAGATAGATGTTTAATAATGCTAATCTATTATTTTTCTGTGACATAGACACCGAACCGAGAGTTTCTCCTTCGTGTTTCATACTTAGAGATCTATAACGAGGTTAGCCCCCTCCCTCTTTTATCTGACTTCTTGCTTACATGCATTAGTCTATCTTACCTGCCACTACTGATGTGAACTAGCCAGTACTTCTTTAGCCTCTTTTGCGACTTCACTATTCTTCAGGTTTTCTTTATTACAGGTTGTTAATGACTTGTTGAACCCAGCAGGACAAAATTTAAGAATTAGAGAAGACGCTCAGGTACTTCCTTATCAACTTTTGTTATCTATGTTACGTTTGATAGATCACTATTTAGTTTGTGATAATCATAACTGCTGTGGAAGTTAAAACCCATAATAGAATTGGTTAGAGCCCATGACCTTACTGCAGCTTTTCCGGCATTACCTTAATTTATTGTTACACACCAGATCAAACTACTGCTGCATAAAGAGTGTGCACTCTGAAAACACTGAAAATCATTTAAACATTCATTGACATATATCATACTCATAATTCCTTTTGGATGGATCCTGCAAACAAAGTTTTTTTTGCAGCTATTCCTAACTCTTGGTATATGGTAATTTTAAATTTTAATGCTCACATTGGAATTATGGTTTAGTATTGCAGAAATATAGGCCAAACAGAGGACATTGGCCTGTTTTTGTTTCTTGATAGAGTTTTTTTTTTTTTTTTTCTCAGCTTCTAATGCCTTTAAGTCTAGTGTGAATGTAAATGGCAGTTCTTTGAGCATATAGTTGGCAGTTGTTGCTTATTACTTCATGAAAGGTTCCTAGTGGTGACAACATGTTCTTCAAATTATTCATCTGGATATTGTTTGCAGTTCCATGTGATCATATCAGTCCCAATTTGGACATGCTAACTATGTGTTTCATTCAGTTTCAATCTTGTTGAATATATATGCTGAAGCCTGAATTTCAAATAAGTTTTGTTCCCACTTATGAACCCTTTATTAGCTTGGACTCCCTGTTTCTGTTTTTTGACCTGTTGAAGCTGTTTTGCCAAATGTATCTTTATGATTCGCTGAATCAAGAATGGTCATGGGAACTTTTAACTTATTGTGAAGTGTGGTGGATGCTCTTTGACTCTCTGTAATATTGCATTTAGGCCTCTGTATGAGTTCTGTTGGTAAGTCAAATATTTGCAAAATTTGACGTGAGATTGTTTGTTTGCATTGGAGAAAAGCTTAGGATGATAAGATGGAAAAATGAAAGAAAAGTTCCAAAGATTCTGTATAGGGTTCTCTAAAAACCAACTCACATCTGTGATAATAAATCATTTTTCTCTAATGAAGGTGAAGGATGACAATGTTTTATGTGATCTTGGATATCTGCACCAAAATATTGTGCTGCAAGTGCAAGTATGTTTGATTGTTTAGGCAGTTTGGGGAATTGCCAATTCTGTACTTTCACTTACGTTTTGTTCGAGTTATGTACAGTTAGTTGGTTCACAAACTTCTATTCATTGTAATTCAAGCATACAAGCCAAGTTCACCTCCATTTTTTGATTTCGTCGTTTGTAATTACCGTTGGGATTGGAGTGCTAGGATGATTGGTCTTCGTATCAATGCTGGAAAGATATTCAGTTTAGGGTGGTCATTTGGTCATATTCGGTTGAGCATCTGTGGTGAAGAATCTTGCAGGGTGTCTTATAAGCTATCAATTGTGCCAGTATTATGACAATATCAATCGAGTGAGGTCTGAACCCAACTGGACATCACCCCCTCCATCTGTATGCTGGACTCTGAATGACATCACCACTCCGCCTGTATTCTGGACAGGAGGGCAGTGGAGAAAAAGAAACTATTGGCCTTAAAGTTTTGGCTAGTAATATTTTGAAGGGCAATTTGTTGTAGACTAGCTGTATTTAGGGTACTTTTGCTGCTGCATTAAGTGGTTTTATTTAATTACTGTTTCCAGTTTCATTATTAGTATTGGTTTTTTGGTTTAGCAAGTCTTTATTATAGAGGGTAGCTATTAATCTTTAGATTTGTAAGCAGTTGTTTAAAAGGCTGTGAATGAGTGAAAGAAGGAAAGGAAGCAAATTTTAAACAAAACATTCGTGTCTGAAATCTGGGAGGTTGTAAGGTTCTGATAATGAACCTTAACTTGAGAGTGTGAAAATTCTCTCCTAGTTTGCCTGAAACCAGCAAGCATCGGTAGCAAAGGCAGCTTAAACAGGATGTCCAGCGGATTAAGATTTTTATCTAGTACAGAATCTGATATTCCTTTTAGTCAACAAATGATCAGTTACAAACTGGAATGGTAATAAATTTTAGATCAGGAGTTTGATGTCATTGTTTCACATGAGGATTCCTAGTGCTTTGTGTTCTCTAAGTTACCAATTCTTTTTTACTGAAATAGTATAGGCCACTTGTTGTCAACCAGATGAACCTTGATTTGAGAATAGGAAGAAGCTTGTTTCTTGACTCATGCAAGAGCATGTAAACATTGTCTGCATTTGTAGAATTTCATTTTTTCCCAAATGTTGTCACCATTAATTTATCAAAAATATCATTTCTTATGTTTTTGATGGAGCATTAATCATTAATCACAATTCTTCTGCAGGGCACATTTGTTGAAGGAATAAAGGAAGAAGTTGTATTATCCCCTGCTCATGCACTTTCTCTTATAGCTGCTGGAGAAGGTAACTCTTATGTCATATCAATTTTTTTGAGTTTGATTTTCACTTTTTTTGTAGTGGTAATTACCAACAAATGAATAGTAGGGTTATGCATGAGCTTGCACAAAAACATGTGGAAACATGTCTACAACTTTTTCAAAGTGATCCAAACTAGTTCATCTTTCAAAAGAAAACTGAAATATTAGAACAAAGGCCTCACTCAGGAATGAGTATTTCGATGGCTGACATGTTTGCACAGCAATCAAATATCTGAAATCATAATTATAGTCTTGGACAAAATATCGTGACAGCAATCCAGCATAATTCAGTGAAATTACAAGTTATGAATTATAAATTGTTAACTAAAAATTATTGAATTACAAGTTAATGCTATGATTTCGTTAGGTAACCAAGTACTGAAAAATTAAGATTTTCTAAATTACAATAACAGAATTGTGTTTTGTTGTTCAGTTCAGTTTTTTCTTCTTTTCATCTGTAATCAGAGTATCAGACTTTCTCACCCAATGTCTAGAGGGGTTTCAATTTCCTGGAAAACTCTTCTATTTTGTTCCTACATAATAACCAAGAAATGTAACCCATACCTCCTGGTGTTCTTACCTTTATGTTGAGATCCTATATATATCTAGTTACAAAACCAAACACCTTTTATCTCACAAAGAAAACATTTACTAAACAAGAATATGTGCTGCTTGCTGCATCAAATTGTCTGGTATAGACTGTTCCAAAATGGCTTTTTCAATAAATAGACTACATTCAGAATTCTGATTATGGATTTTGGAACTGTTGTGAATATTAAATGTATGGATTGATAATATGGTATAAATAAGTAGGTGGATAATGTTGGTTCGTATTATCCTCCTCAATCTTCTATACATGTATGTACTGCATTTCAGTTAGTAATGCCCATTTCTCACTATGTAGCCATTAAGTAATCACACTGAATCTCTATAAGCAAAGAACAAACATCTTAAGACAAAGTAGAAGAATCATGCAGTCTGTCAAACTGAAAATTGAAAATCTTTCTCTGATTGTATAATTTATTTCAGAAGGTACAAATTTCATCCTGTCTAATTGGTGTTTGGATGTTTTTTCTTTTTTGTTTGGTACAGAGCACAGGCATGTTGGGTCGACTAATTTTAATTTACTCAGTAGCCGGAGCCATACAATTTTTACACTGGTATTGCTGCACTACCTTCACGAGTTGTAATTGTAATTGATTGTGCACTTTCAGCACATTTTCCTACCAACTGTTTATGTTTCAGTGATTCATTTTATAGCTCTTATAGCTTTTAAACTACATTGATACAGACAGTAGAGAGTAGTCCGTGTGGGGAAAATAATGAGGGAGAAGCTGTAAATTTGTCTCAACTGGTAATCAGAAACTGTTGCTTTATCATTATTTACTGATTTCATTTTACTTTGAACTTGCTCTTGTTGCCCGACTTACAACCTTCTCCTTGTTGCTTTATTTTTTTGCATATACCTTGTTTGATGTCGGTGATATCTTTTAACTTTCCACATTTTACTTATACCTGCAGAACCTCATCGATCTGGCAGGTTCTGAAAGTTCAAAAGCTGAGACTACTGGCGTGCGACGAAAAGAAGGATCCTACATTAACAAGAGCCTGCTAACACTTGGAACTGTGAGTTCCTATCACCATTGTTGTTCATTAGTATATAAATTGTTGAGCATCTTCCATGTGATCTACTATCTACATTCTCCCTGTAACATAGCAATTGTGTTAGTTGCGACTATTTGGATTCAGACCCATAACTGACCAGTCAATCCTCTCAATTACTAGGCTAATTGTTCACTGACTGCTGGGTCTGTTTTGGTCTCCCATAACCTTCTTTTAGCCAAATAAGAATAATAAAATTTATTTAAATGATATGTTACTTGAAACATTAAAATTAATTTTATTAATATTTCATTTGGAAATGTCAAAAATTAAGAGCAGTCATTTATCTCCTACAATATTAAAATTAAAATTGTTTTAAGTGTAGGAAATTTTAATTGTCATGGTTTGCTATAGTTGCATTGAAGAAAACTTTTGGTTTTTTTTTTTCCGTTTTTCATATTACTTGTGGAAATGAGAGTTAAGGAATCTTGATAGTTACGTTGAAAATGAAATACTGATTACCCAACTTATTTGTAGATGTTGTTAATTGTACTAATAAAATCTAACTACTTTTTGTAATTTACAAATTATTAACTAATACTTAAAATTCTATTCTTTCTTTTTTTTTTTCTTAAATTTTAGATTAATAAATATTTAAGAAAATTTATCATCAATTAATCCAACCAAAAGTGACCTCTGATCCTCTTCCTTCTTTTGTTTGAAGACCTGACTGGGATTGAAAAATGTCCCAGCCTCTATTTTCTACAATACGTTCAAATCTCCAAAAAAACTCTACAAGTTAGTTGTTTTGGGTATATGAATACGTATTTATTCATGTATCTACATCATTTTAATTGATATCTATACCTTGCAAGTAGTTCTTCTACATTTGTTCTGCATCTGCTTCTTCTACTATGTGTAAGATATGAATGCAAATTGATTAAGCTTCTCATGACTGATTTATTTGTTTACTTGAATGTCTAAATTTACTTGACTCATGTCTCCAATTGGATTGGATTAAAGCTTGTTTGAGTTTTCATACTTTAAGGTGTTTCATATATAACTTTCCTGACTAAAACGAAAATGATCTCATGATGATTGTTTTATTGACTAATGGGTAAAGATTAAAACTAGTAGAGTACCATTGCATGCCTAATAGTCTTAAATTATTTTGTCATTCATTATTTTAAACTATTTTACATCCTTATAGATAAACTTTTTGATGGATTTGCTGCATCATTTTTCATAGGTTATATCAAAGCTGACAGATGTGAGGGCTAGTCATATCCCATACAGGGACTCTAAACTGACGAGGCTTCTCCAGTCTTCATTAAGTGGTCATGGCCGTGTATCAGTATGTATTAGATTTTACTTTTCATATATCTGGTGTGGTGATTGGTGGCTTGTCACATGCCCCTAGGTTTGTTATATGCTTCTGACTTGCCCCTTGTCCATGACCTATTTTCTTAACTTCTAGCTTATTTGTACTGTCACTCCTTCATCAAGCACTTCTGAAGAGACGCATAATACTTTGAAGTTTGCCCATCGTGCTAAGCACATTGAAATTCAAGCAGCGCAGAACAAGGTACTTTATTGTGTACATCTATGCATTTATAAATAATATTGTCCAGAAAGCCTGAAAAAATCATTTAATTGCAGATTATTGATGAGAAATCCCTTATTAAAAAATATCAAAATGAGATACGCTGTTTGAAGGAAGAATTAGAACAACTGAAGAGGGGTATTGTGACAGTTCCACAATTGAAAGATATGGTGGACGATGATCTTGTCCTCCTAAAACAAAAGGTAAACTTTTAATAAACTGTCATTCCCTATATGAACTTATGGTTAACGGAAGCGTTTGTGACTTTTACAAATGAAAAGCAAAGAAGTACAGGAAGGAACCATTTGTTAGATTCTACATGTTTTGCATTTTCTGGCCTTTTTTGATTCTTTCTACGTCAAGGGTCCATGTACCCTGTTGTACACATGCAACCACTTTGAAGATGACATTCAAACAACAAAAATCATTATTATAAGAATATCTCCCAAACACTCACACAACAAATGATAGTACGCACACCTTAATCTCATGGGCTACACACTACTTGCAGTACCACTTCTGCTCGATGTGCATTAATTTGTGGTTTTGGTCCGTCAAATACAACAGAATAAGGATCCACCACATAAACAAAAGTTAAATTACTCCTGTTCAAAATTTATTTTCAGTTCTTCATTTTATTATTATCTTCATTTTCCTTTTCCATAACCAACTTTGACCTGCTCATAACAATAATTTTCTTGCCAAACCTGCGTTCTTGCATGTAATTGTTTCATAATGACATCTAATATTATGCCATCTAAAAGCAACAATCCCCACTTCTCTGTCTTTAGTTAATTTTGTTTGTTTACACAATCCAACTTGTGAGGAAGTGTGTCTAATGACTAACATGGGTTTTATTCAATTGAAAACATATGATGGTGTTGCATGGTATATTAGTCTCGATATTTGTACAACTTTTGTGCCTTTCTTCTTTGAATCTTTGCAAATGGTTTGATGTATTAATGTGACGTGTAAAGCTAGAAGATGGTCAAGTCAAGTTACAATCTAGATTGGAACAAGAAGAAGAAGCAAAGGCAGCTTTATTGAGCAGAATACAACGCTTGACAAAGTTAATTTTGGTTTCCTCCAAAGCTTCACAATCATCAAGGTTTCCTCACCGCCCTGGTCCAAGGCGGAGACATTCCTTTGGAGAAGAGGAGGTATTCTAATAACTTGGTATTACTTTTTAGTTTCTTACCTTTTTGGATCATTATACTACCATTCTGAATTAACACCTAGGCTACAAAATTTGATGCCCTTGTTTGAAGGTTTACCCATTTGTTTCTCAAATCAGTTTTCCTGATTCTAGTTGTCTATGTTTAATATGCAGCTTGCATACCTACCATATAAAAGGAGAGACTTGATGTTGGATGATGAAAACATTGAATTGTACGTTTCTCTTGATGGAAACAGTGAAACAGCAGATGACACGCTTAAGGAGGAGAAGAAAACTCGGAAGCATGGATTGCTGAACTGGTTAAAGCTACGTGTATGTATATTTAAAATTTTGCATTAGCTATGTTATTTCTCCATGTTGCATCTTACTAGATTAGGTCCCAGTTTCACACTTGTGCATGTTGTGAAAGCAACCTTTAGGTTTGAACCTGATTCTTTTTTGCATTCTATTGTTTGGAGAATGCGGCACTCTCAGGTGAAATGTGTTGAGTTCCCAAGTACTTTGGCTAGCTCACTTTTGGCTTATTAAAAAATGAGCCTAACTGAACCGAGTATCATTAAGCTTGTCAGCCTAAACAAGTTTATGAAGCTTAAATATTTTTCTTTGATCAATTCATGTTATAGATATTCAATAATGTTTCAAAAAATTAAAATAGTTGAGTTAAAATATTTTCACAACATTAATATTAGTTTATAATGTGAGAATTTATTGTCATTCTATTGAAAATTACTTTTTAACAAATAATTTTTAGAAGATTTATGTATGAAAAATGCAATAATAGCTGAAGTACGTGCCATAAACGCTAAGACCCTTAAGATTGCATACGAACTGTTCTCATGCCTATAAATTAGTGAGTGACATGTCTAGATGAGCTGAGCTTGGTTTAGCTCTAACTTGGCTCATTTGTTAAATGAATCTGGAAAAGACATTTGATTGAGCTTTATCAAGGAAGCTCTTAGTAACTCACTAACTGTGGTTCATTTGCTATCCTAAGCACTCAGTCATCCATATAGCAGGAATTCAGGGGGTTCCTTTTTGTTTACAGGCTTATTCCTTCTTTCAACTTCTCTTTGGTCAAATCTTTAGTTCTAATAAGTATAAAATTTTTTTAGTCCCTTTTTGTTTTTCCTTTTCAGTTAACAGGTTTTGCTGCCATGACATTTTTCATGAGCTGTTTGCTTGCCAATATATATTGTGAGAACCTCTAGCCAGGAAGTCTGAAATCCTCTAAGCAGTGACATACAAATAGCTAAATTTATTCAATGTTAAATGATAATAATGATAGAGAAAAAAAATAAACCCAATCTTTATTGTGGATCAGAATTATTGTTTGATCCTGAAACTTGATTAGAGAGTAGCAGAACACCTTTGACTTTTTTGATATCACTTTCTAATAATGTCCTTTTTATGTATCAGAAGTCATGCATTATTGAAAATTTTGGTTCGATAAGGTTTTTCTGCTTGCTCTTTGTTCTTGAATTAGGTTTCATTGGCAATTTTACTGAATTTACTTAGAACAATGCCTTGATTTTCTTTTTGACTGGACCAAATTAGGACTTCCACTGTGTGTTGTCATCCAAGAAAATTGCAACTAGATTCTCATCGAGTTAGCTTTGTAATTGTTTGATGTTCCAAGTTGCTAATAATGGAAGAAATCTATGGAACAAAATATAAGTGCTACTTCTGAAAAATTATACCCTGTTATGATGGGTGATATACTGCTGTTATTGACTTGACACATTGGCTTCTATATGTAACTGATGTGGGTATTGGTTATCCTGGCAAAAATATTAGCTCTTTTTTAGTTGATATCTGTTTGCTTTATTCTTCCAACCACATTTGCCCCGAATTAGAAACTTTATTCTTCTTCACCAGAAACGAGAAAGGGGGATGGGGACTAGTACCAGTGATAAATCAAGTGGAGTAAAATCCATTAGTACACCTTCAACTCCTCAAGCAGAAAATAGCAATTTTCATTCAGAATCCAGATTTTCAAATCCTTTGCTTACAGACAGCTCCCCATCTGCTGGTCTTCCATCTGAGGTTCAACCAGATAGAGATGGTCCTGATGAAAATTTCCTTGGGCAAGAAACTCCTTCGGTATGCTGATGGTCTTTGTATTTGCTAGTATTTCATATTTTCTTTATGGAAATAATGTACGTGCCTGAATTCCTGTGCTTCATTTGTATTTCAGACTAGCATAAAAACAAGTGATCAGATAGATCTTCTAAGGGAACAGCAGAAGATTTTGTCTGGAGAAGTGGCACTCGATTCTAGTGCTTTGAAGAGGTTGTCTGAGGAGGCTTTGAGGAATCCCCAGAAGGAACAGATTCATGTACTTTTTTTTCCAGTATCCAAATCCATTTTTTTTCACTTAGCATCCGTTGGCCTAGAAAATTCAATGTTTGGTCCTTTTTTTATTTAAGGTGGAGATGAAGAGGCTGAGAGATGAAATCAAGGCAAAGAATGAGCAAATTGCTTTGCTGGAAAAGCAAATTACAGAGTCCATCATGATTTCTTCACACAATAAAATGGATAAAATGGAAATATCACAAGTAAGTTTAGCTTCACGTATGGTTGTTAAAATTGCATGTGCATAACGTAGTTAATTCCATCGAGTTTTATTTTTGCTGCAGACAATTGCAGAACTGACGGAGCAATTGAACGAGAAATCATTTGAACTTGAGGTGATCTATCCTGTAAAATCTGATGCGAGTAAATGATATAGATACTGTTTTTTCTAGAATATTTTTTATGACCAGTGGAAATTAAATGACATGGCCATGCTTAAACCTTATTATTTAGGCATTCCTGATCTTATATCTGAGATAATGTTAGATAATAATTTCAAGTCTCTAACTTTAGTTATTTTCTTGACATCATCCAGCGATTAGTTCACATGAATTAATATGTTTTTTTCAATATGCCATGCATATAAAATGGAAATGAGAAAATGTTATGGAAGTTTTAACTTAATCAATTCTACTCATATGTTTCTTTCTTCTTTTGCCATTTGATTTTATTTGTGTATCTTATCATTTGTCTTTCCAGGTTAAAGCTGCAGATAATCGGGTAATTCACGAGCAGCTCAACGAAAAGGTCAGAATGCAACTTCACTAAATTTAAATGTGTACACATCCATGACTTATTTCTTCATTAGTGGAGAAAAAAAAAATTTAACTTGGCATCTTTTTTCTATCAGATTTGTGAATGTGAAGGATTGCAGGAAACAATTGCCTCTTTGAAGCTGCAGCTTTCTGATGCACTAGAGTTGAGAAACAGTAGTCCTTTACCCAGTTACTCACAGCGATTTTCTGAATTAAAAAGTTTACATGCTCAAAATCAGATGGAAAAGGAAATTGCAGTGGCAAAAGATAGAAGTGAAGATTTGCTTCAACAAGCACAGGTTTGTTCTCAAGGTCATCGAATGCTATTTTGTGTGTGAAATTGCATCATATCCTTTTCTTCTCTTCTTTTCCCCCTCAAAACTTCTTGCGAAAAGTTGCAACAGTAAGAGAATGATGTGGTTCTTGTAAAATTGAATCAGTCCATTCAACCAACAATAAGGTTCCGAATTTCTTTCATCAGTATGTATTTGGTTATCATACTGTTGTCTGGTCTTGTGTGGTTGGTGAGAGTGAAGGTTAATATGTTCATATGCTGTTCTACTTTTCATCCACGTTTGAGATCAGCCTTTCCCAAGTTACTATTATGGTATGTTGAGCTTTAATGTAGTTTCCTGGTTGGACTTGAAATGGTTCCTTTTGTTCAATGTCTCACCAAGTAATATGAATAGAATAATAATCCTTGGAATTTGTGGGAAACAGAGCTCACAATATATGGATACATGGGGAGAGAAGACTTGGAGAATTTTTCTTCTAAAACCTAACTGCAACTTCTTTTTTTTCCTTTCCATTGGTCTAAACCTTCTCAAATTCGATTCCGTTTGTAGGATGGATGACTATATATAATTTCCTATGATACCCTTGTTCCTGGAGAAGAATGAATTTATCAGATTTATTCAGCAATTCTAGAACTAACCAGGAGCAAAATCATTCAAATTTTAGTTTCTAGCTTAAAGTTTGTCATGTTGCATAAATTGTAATATTTGCAGACATTAAAATTTTATCGGCAGAGGCAGATATTACTGGTAAATTATTGTACAGGCTGTAGCTTTAGTTGTCTGCAAAAGCTGCCATGGGAAAACACTTGTAAATATATAATAGATTTAAGTTCGCGTTGGTTAGCAGGGTATGCTCTTCCTGCTTAAATCTCTTTATTCGAAGATGATCCATGTGTGTGGATGGAGTTTCCCTTTAGATAAGCATTGCCGGCAAAAATAATTAATAGTCACTGAATATTAGTGACATATTTTAATACTTGAGTTTCATAATGTAGTGGATTCAGAAATCGCATTTGCTGCACAAATTTTGTTTGTAGCTGATTTCTTGTTCATTGGTTAGGTTGCTGAGAATGAAGAGCTGAAGCAAAAGGTTATTGCATTGACAGAATCAAAAGAACAACTAGAAACGCAGAATCAGAAATTGGCAGATGAAAGTTCTTATGCAAAAGGGCTAGCCTCAGCTGCTGCTGTTGAGCTCAAGGCATTATCAGAAGAAGTTGCCAAGCTCATGAATCATAATGAGAGATTAGCTGCTGAACTAGCAGCATTTAAGAACTCACCAACACAACGAAGAACTAGCAGCACACCCCGGAACGGTCGAAGAGAGAATAATCACATGAAACGCAATGACCAAGTCAGCCCAGCTTCAGAACTAAAGAAAGAGTTAGCTATAAGTCGAGAAAGAGAGCTTCAGTATGAGGCTGCTCTGATGGAGAAAGATCAAAGAGAGGGTGAGCTTCAACGGAGAGTTGAGGAATCCAAGCAAAGAGAAGCTTACCTTGAAAATGAACTAGCTAACATGTGGGTTCTTGTGGCAAAATTGAAAAAGGCGAACGGAGCTGACCAAGGTAACTAAGGTTTAAAGAAATGATGATTTCTTCTAATATAAGGTATTGAGAGTTGGTTTGCAGGAAATTTGTTTTTGCATTACAAAGTTAGGGTTATTTTTGTATTGCAATTTACTTTTTCTTTTTAACCAAATGAGCCTATTATTGGCGTCTTGGTCTGTTAATATTTGTAATAACTCATCACCCTCCCACCATTGTTTCTTCTGGGTCTTTATCGTGGATGCTTCTTCATTTAATGATTCGTATATAAATTGACTGTAAAGTGTTAGAATATTCTCTCCGAGATTAAACAATAACGATGATAAAAATATCAGAAATGTATATAATTATTCACTCTTTTAATTTTGTTTCTAAAATTACCCTTATTAAAATAAGGGTTAGTCTAAGTGTCTAATACGATAAAATAGAATGAAATAGGCAATTTACATATATAATGAATGCATTCGGTTCAAGAAAAGAGTATTTTAGAAATTTTTAAAAAAATTTATACTATTGAGTTAATTTATGAAACTGTTATTTAATTAAATTTAAAATAAGAAAAGATGGGCTAATGTAACAATTTTAACATATTTTCAATTTGTAATAAAAATAACACAAATAATACTTTTGTAATAATTTCATCATATTTTTTAAAATTAATATTTTTTCAAAATATTAAAATTATCACAGAATTTTTCGTCGTTAACAAATTTAATTTTATTTTTTAATTTTAAATCAAAAATACTTTTAACTTAGTACAATTAATCAATTTCATCATAATTTTAAATTTTTTTTAAATACATAAACATCTATTTTATCCTCTTTATTTTCAAATTATATTTATTGTATCATATATATATTTATTTTATCATATAGTTAAATTATTTTGAATAAAATAATTCAAATTATTTATTTCATCTTTATTTAATTTTATAAAGTTAATATATTAATTAATTTAGAATTATTTTTTAAGAAAATAAATATATTTTTATAAAAACTACTTATATTTTTTATTAAATTACACATTTAATGTACTAGTTCGATATTATGTATATTAAATAAATATTTATTTTAATGAGAATTAAAATTAAGAAATTATTTGTATTCTTCAACAACATCATGATTAACAAAAAAAAATAGTAGAATATCTAATCACCACAACTATTATTGTCTAAAGCAATTAGTGCAAAAGTCATTATCTCTTAGCACCCACAATGAACAATATGCAATTTAAAAAAAATATATATATCAGACCTACTTTAATTAATTAATATGTATAAATAAATAATTTATGTTTTAAAAAGTATATTTTAAATTAGTTAGAATATTAATTGAATGAAATTAAATGTAGCTGAGATAAATAATTTAATTTTTTTATTCTAAATAATTTAAATATATCATTAAAAAATAATTTGAAAGTAAAATCAATGGAAAAAAAATTTATTTATACATTTCACAAATTAAAATTATGATAAAGTGGTTAATACCAAGTTTACAGCATTTTTGATTAAAAATTGAAAAGAGGTGCAATTTGTTAAAGTGGGAAGTTTTGGGGCAATTTTAATATCTTGATAGTATTGAATTGGTCCTTAATTTAAAAATAAAATGCTAAAATGATTACAAATTTCGTTATTCGTATTGTTTTTGTTACAAACTTGCAAATGTGCTGAAATTGTTAAATTTTAAATAGTTGGTGTTAAAATTGTTATTTTAACCAAGGAATTGGTGGTAAATAGTATTTTTCAAAGTTAAAAAAATAAATGGCATATTAGTTTGAGAATAAAGTAAATAACACATTTGAAATTAAAAATATATTTTTACTCTTTAATTAAAAATGTATATACCAGCATATGTAACATATGTAAAAAAACGTATATACTAGCATATGAGTTATATGTACCATATGTACTGATATATGTACTAATCGCTAAAAGCGATAAGAACATCAATAGCGGCAATAACAGTAGTGACAGTGGTAGGAGATAATCGTGACAGTAAATATAACATGTATACTGGTATATATATTATATGTATTACTCGCCGGAGGTGTTATTATCCAACTTCTTTTTCTATGCAAACATGGAATGGACACTAGAGAGGGAAAAATGTGACCTCAAACCCTAACACAATTCTTATATAAGTATCTCAGCTCTTTGTCCCCGTTAGCATAAATAGACAAGAACAGATGAAACTCTTCCACTAGGAAGTAGTGCAGAACATAGAGTTGGAGCATCGGATGGTTCTAAGAACCTAAAAGCAATGAGAGAGTTAGAAGCAAAAGTACAAAGGGGAAGGAGAGTTTAGCATATACCATAGTAGGGGGACATTCGAAAAGACGGGCGTCAAATGCCATGCCACTTTCTAATTATAACCACCTCTCCAAATTTTCAAAATCTCACCTGAAACATTTTTCCTTTCTTTTTTTCCGCTCATGTAACCTGATCTGTGGCCGCCACGTGTTGTGCTACTTCAGATGTCACCATCCAACAAGACTATTGTAAATGGACTAGGGGACATCTATTGGGCCCAATTTTGTAGACTCACTTAGGAGGCCCAAAAGAAAATAATGTCCGGTCATGCCAACATTTAGAGAATGCTGATAGAACTCGTGCTACGGGACATTACGCTCTTCTTGTTATTTCACTTAGGGCCCACATCATTGTTTTGGAGGATTGGTCTCTTCATTTAATTACAATTAATGCACTTTAACTTTAGTTCAGACCTAACATGAAGTATTTTACATTCCAATAATGAGTCGCTCCGTTACACCAAAAACTTTTCAAAACGTCCCTAAAAAACAATTTTAAATTGGGAAATACATTGAAAAAAGAAATGAGGAAAAATAATAATGAAAATTCAAATTTCACATATATTAATCAAGTGGATCAGTAATAATTGCATATAAAATAAAATTTAATTAACTATTAACATATATTTTTAATAAAAAATGACATACAATTTTAAAAATGTTAACAACTAGTATTTATGTAATGCGACTCTTAATTGACTATTAAATAGATTTGTTTTTTTTTTTTAATTTCCATGAAAAACTTTCTTTTTCTATAAATAATACAGAAATATGATACAAAGAGAGTGAAATTCGAAAAAGTTCATAAAAAATTGGTTTTTTTTTCTCTGAGAACAGGTGAATAATTATATCCAAAGGAGAAGTTAAATTTAAGTGTTAAAGTATTCTCATATTGATTATGGTTTATAATTTTGAAACGTTGGTGCTATAAATCTCAAAAGATACAAGTGAGTAAGTTAAGCAGTAGCCTTGGCCATTTTAAAGTTCGAACAGTTTGAATTATTGATTTAGAACCGTCAAAAACAAAAAAATAGAACCGTGATGGACCATAACCGTTGAAGGAAAGTTCGATTATGGTTCCATAAAAATTAGAACCGAAGTCAACTGCAATCGAAGTTGAACCGTAAGATTTTAAACAGTTCTATAAATTTAAGCTAAATAATTATGAGTTATTGAGTTTTTATAAATATTCAATTTTTATACCAAACAAAACATTAAGAAAATAAGTTCAGGAATATAAAAAGAGCTTTTAAAGGGTGTCAACTTTTTTTTTTTTTTAGCATTGTAATAATATTTTAAAACACATAAAATATTAAAGAAAATTAGATGAAAAAGCGACAAAAATCCGTTAAAACTGTTGCTTCAAAAACTGTGGAAGAACTGTAATTGAAACCATAAATCGAAGATTTCAAAATCGTCAAAGAACCGTTTATTGATGGTTTGATTAAGGTTCCAATATTTTTAGAATGAGATTCTGTAACTGTGGTCAGACCTACTAATTAAGAAGTGATGGTGATTATATTAATTAATTAATTGTATGGAATAAGCTAGATAACTCAACAATCCACCATTAATTATCACCAAACTAATTAAAAGAGAGTATCAAAATTGGTACACGTGAAAAATAGAGCAAAATCTGCAAATTCAACTAGAATCGACAAATTGTTGACTCTTGTTTTAAGTTATTTAATGAATTTTTAAGTGCAAACATTGAGACAACATCAGCATTTTAGGTTTTTTTATCCATTTTCACTTAATTTGGGTTTGAAACAAGTTCTCCATTAAATATTATTACATCATACAGTTTTGACAATGTTGCTCTCTTTATTGCATCCTTTTAATTTGTTGCAAAATTAAATTGTACTTCTTCACATTATCCACACACTAACATTCTCAATCCTACTCGTATGTATGATCCTAAAATGAACTTACAAAAATAAAGTTTGGTCTAGCGGGAAAATCTGTCTATCTTTAAGGTTCTAAGTCTGATTCTCACCATTTCCCCTTTCCTTGCCACTATAGAAAAGAAAAAGAAAACAAAACTTTGTAATTAAAATTAAACTAAACTGGATGCACAACTTATACAACTTATCTATATCTACTCAGAGATTACACTATTTTGTGTATACTATTGTGGATGAGTGATCCCTGGATCTTTGCCCAAGCTCTATGGAACTGATGATGATCCTTCTGCCTACTTGTGTTGCTTGCGTTTTATGTTGATGCCTTCTGCGTTTTATGCTTGAAGCCAGAATTGAAGTATCAAGTCTATGGTGCACTTCTGGCACGTGCTGTGCATGTGATTTGCCCTAAGTATAAATGCTGTGATGAGAATGTGATGGGTCACGTTTTTGTTGTTCTTCAGTTTTTTTTTCTCTGAGCGGTTTCTCATCTGTGTGCCCTTTCGTTTCTCTCTTTTCTCTGTACAGTTTACATTGATTTTCTCTGTGTAATTTCTTGAGCCTTTTGTTACTGTGAGATTGTTCTTGGATAACTGTATAGTTTGAATCTCTCTTACTGGTAGAGATTCTGTAGGCGAGAGTGGTCTGAGGGTTTCTTTTTTAGAGCTTGTAACTGTACTGTTGGTTTCTGGTTCTTTAATAAGATCGTGGTGCTCTGACTGTTCTCCCCTTGGATGTAGCCTTACTGTATGTAAGGTGAACCAAGTAAATTATTTTGTGTGCTACTGTTGATGAATTTACTATTCTGAAGTAGTCTAGGGTTTACTCCCTAACAACTATACATACACACAATAACACTATTACAAACTTTTTTTTGGAAGCAAATGAATTTTTTTTTTTCTTCTTAAAACTTACATTTTATTTTCTTTTATTATGAAACTTTATCTAATTATTAGTTTTACATAGGTAAATTTAGTTAAGTTGAGACTAGTTAAAAATAATGAACTTCAATCTTTTTTTAGATTGACTTACGAGATGTTCAATTGAGATAAAAATAAAGATGAATTAGTTAATGTTTGCTGTTATTATAATATCCCAAAAGCCCTAACCTCAGCTCCAAGTCCAATTCCTGACCCACAACAACCTTTACATTTTTGTTAAAATCAACATATCCTTTGTCCTCCTTAACACTGTAAGGATGATAACCATGAATAGTTCTAGCTATGGCCTTCACTTTAACAAGTCGTCGAGGAAATCCACGCTCCTCCTGAGTAGTAGTGGGTTTGACCACAGGGAGTGGTTTTGGACTCTCACACATAGATTCCACTGGCGGCGGAGGTGGACTAGGATGGCGGATAACAAGGGCTGATGAAGGTTTGATATGGACAACATCAATGGTCAGTTTAGAGAGTTTGCGAGGGCTATGGGCGTTGTAATGGCCAGCTAAAGCATGGCCGTTTCGAAACATTTTGAAGCAATGCTTGCATACATATTTCGGTGGTTTTGAAGTAACGCTGGCGGAGCTGTTAACGGAGTTGGAAGGGCGTTCTTTCATTTCTAAGCAAATTGGTAACTGTTTGGTTGGGAATGAATGGATATGCATTACAACTGAGTACACATTAGACTGCCTTTATAAGGAAGTTCAACTCATTTTGTTGTTATTATTATTATTATGAAAATTCTTTTTTTTTTTTAAATAGACTTAATTTTATTAGAAATAACAATTATGGATATTTTATTATAAACACTTGATTATCACATGCATGTAAAACAGATTATGTATAAATGGATTTTGAGAATTCTATTTTTTTTTTTTCATTAACCTATCTTAAGAAAATTAATTATATTCTCAGTATTACAGTCAAGGGCGGAGCTAGAAAATGGAACTGGCCTAGTTTGTAATGCGAATTTAAAATTAAAAATTTAACTGAAAATTTGTAAAATTAACAATAAAAAAATAAAATTATTATTAAATTTATAATTGATAGAGAAAATCGTCTCTACAATAGAGTGAACAATAATTTGAATAAAAATATTAACTATTTTATTAAACAAATTCATAATTTAGAAGTGTTTCAGACTAGTCACTAGTGACTAAACTAAGAATGTTGAGATTGTCTTCTATTTCAAAACTTAAATCAATACTATTGTATAAAAATATATATTTTATATATCAAAATTAATTTTTATTTAATTGTGTATAGCTTTATAAAATCATTTACATTGTAAAAAAACTTACAATCAATTTAAGAAAATTTTAAATAGTTTTAAAAATTAAAATAATTTAAAAAAATTCAGGATAGGCGGATCCCATTCTTAGTATAGGGTAGTATTTTTTTTTTAAAAAATTTTTTATATTCATAAAAATTAAATTTTTTAGTTAGATTATCAAATTAAAGCATATTTAGGACACTATCCGATTCGAACTCTAACCGAAGATAAACAAATTTGAGATAAATGTCCTTTGCTAGCATAGGTAGTATTACTACCTTCCTTTCTTTCTTTTTAAAACTTGATAATGAGAGTTTTTATCCTCATTTTCAATGTTTATGCCGGCACAATTGTGTTCATTCACCCATTTGACCATTTTTCACTTTCCAAACTATGACTGTTCTGACGCACGAATACTCCAGCCGCAACGTGGACCATGCAGTAGTTCTTGTGGGTAGGCCCATGGGTAAAACATTTTGTGATAACCCTATCCCAATATATGTCGTTTATTAAGCAAATGACACCATTTTTTATACATTCATATTATTACACGTCACACAATATTTATTATAATTTACAATAATTGTCACATGTTCTACTTTAAATCATATAACATATACATCTATAAACAAAATAATTCATAGTGTCATAATTATACAATATAATAGAAACCTATTAAAAACATGTATACATGTGCATGCAACAAAAAGAAGATATGCCCTATACTTCAGTTAACCGGCTTGTGAAAATCGAGTGTGAAGTACTACACTTCATGCAGTTGCAACAAGAACCTGAAACATAAATTTGCGATTTTGATGAGTTGCATACTCAGCAAGTATAAACTACTATAAATTACATCTACAATATCAACAATTTCATAAAAATAATTAATAACATTAATATGCACGTGCTTATGCCAATGATTCCATTTATTTTGGTTGTGACTCATCAAACAAACTATTATTCTGAGAATTTCGTATATCATATATCATATGGCTGAACAGTATCAAGTCTTTGTATGACCCGAAGGTCCATTTGTAAAATCATATATTGATCCGTATGTCCTGCCTGTAAAATCATATAATGATTCGCGGGTCCCGCCTGTAATATTTTATAAATACAAGGTCAATATGGCCACGACTCCTTTATTAAGTTCTGTATGAATGCTTTTGTATGATATATATATATATATATATATATATATATATATAATCACATGTATTATCATCACAATTTCAATGTAGTCAATTGATTAAGCTTTAGTATCGATCTAATAAGCAATCAATATCCCAAGTAAACAATTAATCCCTGAAGATAATGGATAATCCAATAAATAAATTAACATTCACAAATATCTCAATCAAAAATAGCAAATCATTTCAATTGTTATTTCTAAATTTTATATTTACCTTAAAATTGGAACTGAAATCAGACCTCGGGCTGCTTCCATTGCTCTCCTCTTATATTCGATGATCCTATATAATTCAATATTAATCTTTAATTTCCTAATTTATATTTCATATGAAATGAAATGCATGACTTTATATTTATTCTCTTCTTATCATATTAAAAATATTTCTAGAATATTTTTATTTCATTTAAATTTCAACTTTCGACATATGTTTACTATATTTAAAATGTTTAATAATGCTATTCATGTTAAATATTAAACTCAATTTATCATATATTAATTGTATTTGACAATATTTATCATAATTTAGTTTAATTAATTGACCAATTAGTCCAATTTATAAAATAAATTCTAAATTAAACCCGAAAGTACTTAATTGCATAAATTTTAAAGTTTCCAGGGGCTCGATTGAAGTCTAACAGTGAGTTTAGGGGTCAATTTACATTAGGCAGAGGGATCTAATTAAAAAGATTTAAAAGTTCTGAAAGACTCAATTGCATGCGCTCCAGAACTTCAAGAACCAAAATATAATTTGAAGAAATTATAATCTATAAGGACTAAATTGAAAAGAATTCAAAATTTTTGGAGGGACTCAATTGCATAAACTTATAAATTTAAGGACCAGTTTGTAATTTTATAAAATTTAGGTACATTGAGGGAAAAATACATTAAAATGCAGGCTGAGTTGCCGTTTTGATCTCCTTCAACCTCGTGCCCCTCTACAGCGAGGGTTACTGTTCACATGATCCATGATCCATAGTGGTTTTTCATTCTTTTCTCTTTTCTTTTCTCTCTTTCTTCTTCCCCTATTTCTATTTTGTTTCTATTTTACCTCTCTTTAATTAAAAAGATTTAAAAGTTCTGAAGGACTCAATTGCATGCGCTCCAGAACTATGCAGGCTAAGTTGCCATCTTGATCTCCTTCAACCTCGTGCCCCTCTACAGCGAGGGTACAGCCTCCTTTTGATGCCGTTGACCTTCCTAACTCCGGTACAGCCTTCCCCTGTTTCTATTTTGTTTCTATTTTACCTCTCTTTCTTCTTCGTTTTCACTCTTCTCTCATTCCTCTTCTTTTCCTGTATATCTTCAGATGTTAAAGAACATCTAAACTTTCCTCTCCTCTCTTCATTTTCCTTTTTTTCTTTCTTTTCTTTTCTCTCTTTCTTTTTCTGTAGTGCTCTGTTTTCTACTTCAGTTTTTGTTCTTTTCAATTTCTTATTCCTTTAATGCCTCTTTCTTTGCTTCTATCCCTAAACTTCACTTTAAACAAACCAAATTCCAACCTTAACTTAAACTTTTATTTTCTTTCCTCTTTTCCCTTTTCACCTCCTTCTTTTCTTCTTTCTTCTTTCTTATCTTCGTTTCTGCTTCTATAATATATATACATACGTTTATGTTTTCTCTGTCCACTATATATATATATAATCGATACCCGGTGACATTGTCATAAAATTTAAAATCCAAAAATGAAAATATTTAATCAATTTATCTTTCTTTTATTTATTTAAATATACCCATTTTAATTATTTGTGCCACCATAAATTAACCGGTTGCATCAAAATAAAAATTCTAACGGATCCCTTCGTTTACATATACTGACAATTTATGTTCCTAAAAATTTAATCATTCATATGGTTTCAATTTAATTTCTAAAATGTTTATATATAATTTTCTGCAAGTAAGTAATCCTTTATTTACCTCACTAATTTTTATTTTTCGAATAAATGCTTATGCAATAAAATCATAAAAATGCGTTATATCTATAATGTCGATATGCATGACGTATGATTTTGGTTAGGGATGTCACACATTCAATTGCCCATGTCGTATTCTTACTATAGACGGTGTGGAACGTCACAATTCTTTTTGCGGACCATGTAGCCACTATAGACATCATAGATTGCTGCTCATGAAATGGATGTCAACATCAATACTCTTCATATTTTCGTCACACATTTTAGGCGCCTCAGAATCCTCCTACTCTGGTATGTCATCTCCTATGTCCCCTAAATAAAATGTCCCGATGTTGAAATTACATTGGTTTTACTGTCGTTTTTGTCATCATCCAAATGCATATACTTCTTATCACTACTGGAACCATTATCTGCAAACGTCTCCTCTTCACTCCCCTCATTTTTTGCTGGATTAGCAGAATCATAGACTGACTCGTTTATGAATTCCTCATTTTCAGGATTAACATATCTAACGCCACTACTTTCTCTTGCGACATACAGTGTAGACGTAGTAGCATCATACATATTTCTAATTTTTTCCACTGATATGTATAATTTTGGATATTTGAATGCATAAAAGTATAAGAATGAGACAATCTTGTCGTCCTCCATAATGACATAATGCCTAACCTCATTATCTTTTGTCTACACCAAAATAAAACGCAGTAGCACCACTCTCCTATTCACCCAACAAACTCTGCTTACCCGACCAACAAGCTAATCAAAAGACAACTGAGTGTCAATGCAAATTGTTGCTTCAGCTAGGCTCTTGTTCGGACCAACTACACCCTCCATCATTGGTACTGCACTATTCAAGAATAGATTTAACGAAATGAATTTGTGTATGCCATTTTCACAAACTGTAACGTTTTTCCGTGACAGAACTACGAATTTTCGAAATTTAGAGATTTACAGGCTGTTTTTTCGATGTGAATACACGTTTAGTATGAAATAGGAAGTTTAGTTTTGCAATTTCAAGTTGCGAAACTAAGCTTCTGTCATATGCTTTACACGTGTCAACACACTATTGATCCTTTAACATTTTGATTCAGTTTTGCAAATTCAAATTGCGAAACGTTAAATTATTTCTTTAAAATTTTTGTCAATACTTTGTCACGTATCATCATCTGAATTCTTTTTTTTAACAAGTAAGTTTTGCATTTTAAAATTGTGAAACCTTAATTTTTATTATTGTTTCGCATTTTCAAATTGCGTAAAATCTGATTTTGTCCAAAATGAATTTTGTTGTTTTGAATTCCACATTTTAAATGTTTATCCCTTTAGAAAAGCACCCAAGAAAAAGAGTATAGTGTTGGCTTAGCATAGAAAGAAGAGTTTTAAAATTTATAAAAAAAAATTATTAGGTTAAGATGTATATAGGGAGTCTTTGGGAATTTTTTCAAAAAAGGAAAAAATTGAAAGCAAAATGGTGCGTTTATACTAGAGTTATAGTATGTTGCTACTATAACACAAGTATGTTCGATTAGTTGTTACTTTCTTAAAATTATGTTGCTTACTTGACATTATATATATATATATATATATATATATATATATATATATAT
>CANUEY010109793.1:0-17472 GCA_948099555.1 Croton setiger
GAGGCTTCACTCGTCTATGCACAAGTCGGTCCAGCAGGAATCTAGGCCTCTCTCCTCTCACAATCCATATTGTATATGTTGCATATAGTGTGTTTATGTTTTGTGCTGTAAGCATAATTTTATACAGTTTTGGCATGTAAATATGTGGTGCTATTCATATAGCCTTTTTGGATAAACTGTTGTTTAATCCATATATTGATATATGTAATATATGTTATGCCTATATATGTATATAGTGCAGTGAATGACTGAATTAACCTTAAATAGGTTAAAGAGAAAAGATGCTTGTATGGTTATATGTTGATATGTGATTGCTATTTATGTCTATGTTAGAAAGATTAAAATGAAATTAACGTTATATGACGTATGTGTTAAAAAAAATTGCACGTTTTATGACATAAGAGTATAGTAAGAGGTGTTACAACCTATATGCTATATACGTCGTTAAAAACTGTACTATTTTTTTAAAACATATAATATGCCACGTAATAACCACTATTACCCGTATACCAAATACTACATACTTCAATTATAATCTACAAAATATATACCTATATGCAAACAATAACAACTACCATGCATATGACATGCCATATACTATTTACTATAATTTTAAACCAATTATTATATGTCTTATTAATAATTTATATCTCATATAACATAAATCTATATGAAAAAATTAAACGAATGATGCAATGCGATGGAGAGAGATCCTAGGCTTTAGCTGACCGACCTGAGCAGAACAAAGGTGCAACTGACGCCATCAGTTGCCAAACAGAACCTGAAATCATAGAATTGCATTTTTGATGAGTTGCATACTCAGCAAGGATAAACTAAAACAATATAAAACATAACAATAAATTACAATTCAGAACATAAACGAAACCTGTCAACGAATATGAACTTATCTCATAGGGATCCAATTTACTTTGCGAGCTGTAATCAATATGTCAAATAATACCAAAAAATGTAATAATAAAAATCACATATAACAATATGAAAATGTCTATGTCATATGATTTATTTAATTACGTTGTGACCCATTAAGCCAAGTACTGCCTCGGGAATTTCACATAACAAATAACAAATGGCTGGCCAGTAGCATAGACCTGAATATTCATAGGTCCATTTGTAATCATGTGTTGACCTGAAGGCCATCTATAATTAAGTGTTGACCTGAAGGTCTATTTGTAATCATATGTTGACCCGAAGGTCCATCTGTAATCAAGTGTTGATCCGAAGGTCCATCTGTAATCATATGTTGACCCAAAGGTCCATCTGTAATCAAGTATTGACCCGAAGGTCGTCTGTCAATTCATGTAGAGACTCGTGGGTCTCGTCTATGAAATTTACAAATACTGGACAAGATGGTCACAACTGCCTTTATTAGGTCATATTTGAATGCACTTGTATACATAATATAATCCAATGACCGGGTTTTAGTACTGTTCCAAACAAATATATATATCAAATAATAGATCTCAATAAGTTAATTGGTTGGATTTCAGTACCGACTTAATGACCAAATCACATATATTCAATTATCAATGATTTCCAATGATCGGACTTCAGTATCGGTCCAAACAGTTTATTTATCATATAATCAAAGCAAATAATTCAATTGCTCAGGCTTCGGTACTGATCCAAACAGTTTAATCTCATATGTTCGTCATTTCATAAACAAATCATTTCACAAATAATATAAGTAAGTTTATACTTACCTCTCAATCGAACTCAAGTCCGGGTCTCGGGTCGTTTCCCCCGCTCCCCTCCTATTTTAGACGTTCCTACAATAAAGTGTATGATTTAAAATTTATTATCTTTTACCATATTAATTTTAATTACATAACAATTCTATTTTCTTTGAATTTTAACTTATAACACATGTTTACTTTATTTAAAATAATTATCAATGCCATTTATATTTAATTTCAAGCTCAATTAATCATATACTAATTATATTTAATAATAATTATAACCAATTAACTTAATTTATTAGCCAATTAGTCAAATCTATAAAAATAAATTCAATTTAAACGAAAAAGAACTCAATTGAATAAGTTTTAAAGTTTCCAGGGACTTAATTGAAGTCCGACAGTAACTTCAGGGGCCAAATTATAATTTTCAAAAGTCAATTTGGGCAGAAGGACCCAATTGAAAATAATTAAAAGTTCTGAAAGGCTTAATTGAAAATGCGCTAGGACATCAGAGACCAAAATGAAGTCTGAAAGAAATTAAATCCGGCAGGACTAAATTGAAAACAATTAAAACTTTGCTGGAATGACTAAATTGCACTAAATTATAAACTTTAGAGGCCAAAATGTAGTTTTACTAAGTTCAGGTACCTAGAGAGAAAAATTCTCCAAAAGCAGAGTGTGTTGTTGTTTTGGAGCTTCTTCTTCCTCCAGCCAGCCCGCGCTTCTGTTTTGCTTTGTTTCTGTTCCGGTTTTCTAGCCAGATTTCCAATGATTTCAGGCGGTTTTCAGGCCACTTCTCGTTGCCAAATCCTTCCCAGAAACTCTCCCAAGCTATCCCAACAATCTTAGATACCCTATGCACTTTAGTTTCCTTTACTTTTCTCTCTTTTTCTTCCTTCGTTCTCACTATATATTTTTTTGGGGTTCTTACTGATTTTCTTTATTTCTGGATTCTCTCTTCCCTTTCTTTTCTTTCTACTTCATTCCTAACTTCTCTAGGTACCCTAGGAACTCTGGAGTGGGTCGTACTTCCTTTCTCTTATCTCTTCTTTCTTTTCTTTTCTTTTCTCTTTCTTTCTCAGACTTCATTCCTAACTTCTCTAGGTACCCTAGGAACTCTGAAATGGGTGTACTTCCCTTCTTTTATCTCTTCTTTCTTTTTTCTTTCTTTTCTTTTCTCTTTCTTTCTTAGTTATATATATATTCTTTCAATTATTTCCTTTAAATAATAATAATAAACATTATTTAAAATTTCAGCGAAATCGGTCCAAGAATATTCGCGGTCCGGTCTGCGTCTGATACTAACTTCGGTACCTTGGCGATGCCGGGAAAACCGAAATTTACGACATTATCGTAAATATACGATTTCTAAAACAAATATATTCATTTACCACATTTATTTTCCAAATCATTAAATTTCAAAACAATTTCTTTTAAATTTATTCGCGCAATCGACATTTTATCGGTCGCGACGAGAAAAACTCTATACGTACCTTCATTTACGTCAACCGAATGTAAATACGTTTTAAACTCTTTTTATTCATATACTTTAATTTAATCTCCTATAATTTTCATATATATTAAATTTCTTAGTATGTTCGAATTTTTCTATTAAAATTGATACTTATGCGGTAAGAACCGTAAAAATGCAATTAAGTAAATGCAATTAAGTTCATAACGACGTCATGTAATATGTTTGGTTTTGGTTAGGAATGTTACAAAGACGACAAGCCAATGTGAGAAATAGGAATTTGAGAACCATTGTGTAATATCACATTATCAAGTCTGGAATACTCAGAATGAATTGCTAAGTTATTTAACTCAACTGTCAAGGTATGAATTGTCCCACTATCCACTACCTATAGCTGATTTGGTGGAGTTGAAGTTGCAACATTGGCAGAAGGTGAATAATGATACTGATTTCCTATATTGGTATGCAGAGACGGACAGATTCGTGAAACATGATCAGAGCTCCCACGATTATAGCAAGAAACTGATTAGGTGAAGACCCATTCGAAGACCGTTGGCCTTGATATTCAGATGGTGATGAATTAATAACATTACCCTCGTTGCCATAGGAATTTGAATTCCCAAATCCAGAGTATCGACTATTTGACATCGGATTTTGATACCGACCCTGACTATAACCACCAGACCAGCCACTACGACCACAACCTCTTCTACCAGATGAAACTTGCCCATACATAGTTGTCGGCGCAATAACAGGTTAAGTATCATCAAGCTTTAGTAATCGTTCGTCCGTCAGAAGTCGTCCATATAGATCATCAAGGGAGATTTCTACTTAAAAGACTCCAAAAATTGAGTAAACGGTCGGTATATCGGTCCTAGCCCAGCCAATATACGTTCCACCAGATCTTTATTCGAAACGGGATGTTGTAAGGCAGCCAATTGGTTCATAATCTTTTGAGCAATTTAAATATAAATCTTAATACTATCATTTTCACACTTTTAGATTCTGAAGCTATGCCTTACACTCACAAATATGTGGCTTAGAGGTTGCGACATAAGCCTTTACAAGCCTTGTCCAAGCAATAACAGCCGAATTTGCTCCAACAACATGATGCATGACCCCTTCAAAGACTGACGTGACTATCCAACTTAACACCATCTAATCCTATCATAGCCATAATTGATATGTAGGATTCAGTGCTCCATCATCAAGATAACAATTTGGAACAACTGCGGAAGCATCAATGTGACTGTCAAGGCCACAGCTATGAATCATAGGAATTAGTTGTGCCTTCCACTACAAGAAATTCATTATGTCAGTTTAATGTTAACTGATGTATGTGATTTGGAGAGAAACCAACCGCTGAAGCAGCTGGATGAGTCACAATTGGAGGAGTCACCATAAGTAAACTAGTAGTTGAGATGCTGTCAGACATATTAAGGAAGAAGAAGTCGTATTCAAACATTTTTAGGGTTAAGGTTTGGTTTAGGCTCTGATACCATGAAAGCCAATATTAGAGGTACCTTATTAATAAGAATACACAAGTACATATACTAGTACAAAGTTATATATACTAGTACAAAGAGTGTAAAACACTTTATAGGAAGCTTCCTAATTATGCAACATTAATCTCATATCTCTATCACACACTACCTAAAGTTGGTCTCTCTTGTGACTAGCCCACTGGACTTCAACGACTAATGTATTAAATGTCAGTCAAACTCAACATGGAGCTGTTTTAAATTATTGGTGTGTAGTAACGCTCGCTACTACCCACAGGTCGCGCTCGCTAACAAGAGTAATTTTTAGAAATCAACTTAACTAAAGGACTGAAGCTATATTCTCAACTTCGGGTATAAATATCTCATCATATAGCCATTTGGAGGTTGAACAACTACTATATTAAAGAGGTTTCATTGTTAGTCAACCTCCTTGAATTCTTCAACAAACATTTGTACTTGTTGTTAGTTACTTGAGTGAGCTTTAAACTCAATATCTTTTTGCTGATTAATTAAGATGTTGTAAGGTTTAAGTGTGAAACTAAAACACTAAATTTGGTGTAAGCTTATAAATACCAACGTATTCTTGGTTGACTGATGGAACATAATTCTAGAGTGAATTGGAGAAGTGTATATATGATTAATTAGAACTCACACCATTATAAACTCTTCTTGTTCATCTCCAAATCTTTCCTTAATTACCAAACTCCAACTGTTACAAGTGATTATGGTGAAATAACTATATAGGCATGTGGAAATGAAAACAAAGAGAATGTACAAATATTGTATTAACATACAGATAAGTATTTAAATTTAGCATATATGTACTCATACACCGAAAGCATATAAGCTCAAATTCATAAGATGTCATGAGCAAACTTTACCAAACAGCAGCAAAGCATCTTGGAAATGGAAGTGTGTCCATCTCCAGCAACAGCTAGGTCATGATGGTGGTAGTGCTATATATACTCATATCGATCAAGAAGGTCACAAAGAATATACATTATCTTTGTTTTCAAATATAGGGTTCCCGAAATCATCTGAGGGAGGGTTAGTTTTCTTTGATTTTTTAAAGAACTTGAATAATAATGTTTGATTTGAGTAAGGTAACAGAACAGTGGGGTTGTTGTTGATGGGATTTTACTAATACATATTTTCTGGTATATACTACATTTTTTTAACTTTTATTACTTCATTCAAATATTTATAGGTATGTTCGCGCTACAGTTAAATTTAATACGCCATGCCCATATCCCATTGGGTATAAACAATGTTTTCAGATATTGCCAAATAAATCAAAATTTAAAATTGTGTTAACAGCATCTACTATTTTATATTTTGAGTGTCTATAATCTAATCATACAAGCATAACATAAGTAATTTATCATTGTGCTTAATGAATTTGATATTTGTTTTACAACATGCCAAGACTTTTATTACAAGTACTTGAAATGTTAACTTTATGTCGGCTTTTTTACTCCAAACCTGCATATCTAGCCATTCAAACTTTGCTTTTGTCAAACACTAAATTTTAACAATTAAAATTATGCAGTTTTACAAGTTCAACAACTAATTTATCAGTTTTTCTACCCTTCTGCAAGTAAAACCGAAACTGAAAAATTGCCAAAGTTGATCAATTTAATATTAGATTCTGGGTATCATTTTGTCTGCGGTTTAAAGGGTTAGATGATCAAAAAGGGTATTCTCCTTTTGCATTGGTATATTAATCCCATATTAATCTGGACCGAAAGATCAACCGGGTTACAGGCTGAAGAGACCACTCCGAAGAGTTGTACTGAGAAATTCCTGAATTATTAAAATGTCTTTTTCTAGTTAGCTTTAGACCATAAAAGATGTACTATAATTTATTATGCAATCAATACTATACCCTAAAAAAGCATTACATTCTTCATATATCAAAGACAGAAAGCACAAGAGGCGCGGTGTGGAACTAATACCTACACAAATGCACTGTTGATTCCTATAATGGACAGTTTAGGCTCTTGGAAAACGAGAGCGGCCTTTCTTCTTCAGGAACTCAGGGATCTCCACTGAACTTCCTTCAGTAAATGAGGGTCGTCGATTGATTCCAAAGGTTACATCTCCCGGTGATAGTTGACCTGCCTGCATTTCAAACATAAATAAACAACCTATTACGGTGCACATGCAATCATGCGTGTTTGCAAGTGTGAATGAGTAGTGAGAGAGCGAGAGAGACCTGAAGTGGCCTGCTTTCATTTTCCTCTTGCCTCTTAAATCCAGTTGCAATTAGAGTTATGCTGACCTGAATGCAAACCCAAATGTGAATTGAAAATTTAAAATCCACTAAACAAATTGTATTAAAACTATCCAACTCTAAAACATGTAGCAGCAAAGCGGTCCAGTGAATAAAGTCCAAGGCAGACTAAAAGAGTTTAGTTGAGCTCATAATTTCCATTTTATTATGACCCCAAATGCAGCAGCAACAATTTAGTTTTCTGAAAACAGTTTGCATGAGCAAGCAATCACTTACTTGACCACTTAGTGATGGATCAATCACTGCTCCAAAAATCAAATTTGCAGTTGGGTCTACAAGGTCGTATATAACCTCTGCAGCAGCATTTACCTGCAAGGATTGTCAGTTTTTCTCAAAGAATGCAGAAAAGAAATTGTAACATCGGCAATCAAACTGACAAATAAAACAAGTTGCATGTTCTAATTTTTTACTTCAGTTTTTTTCGTATCTTTATTGCATCATATGGCTCACATCAAACAGTTTCAAGGCCATATAAAAACAAAATCTAGTTTCTCAGTAACATTTTCCCATTTCCAGATAATATTTGAGATGAGGATTGGACACTTTAAAACAAAGCCGAGTACGAAAGCTGCAACATTCTCTTGTTTAATTACAATTCAAATAACAAAATTACAAAAGCAACATGAAAAATTTTCTACAAATTCAATGCAAAGATGATGAGTAAACAATGTTTCATTTCTGCAAACCGGCTATTGGAGGAACCAATCACAAAAATATGTGGTGAGAAGGAGAGTTTTTTTTCCACAACAATTGAAACGAGAAACACATCCCAAAAATACAGCTCTAGCCTGAAATTCTTTCTATTTCCTACAATGGATGCCACATTTATACAAATAATAGTTGTTGTACAATCTCTTCTTGAGACACTAAAAGCTTAAGCATTTTAGGATGTCATCCAACAGTCTAATAAGATCAAGATAAGAGTGAAAGGTAAGCATTACCTCAAATAAAGTCAAATCACTTCCCCCTGTTATGTTCCACACAATTCCAGTTGCCCTCTCTATACCAATATCCAGAAGAGGTGATTGAATTGCATTTAATGCAGCATCTCTTGCCCTTGTTTTCCCTGCATACAAACATGAACATATAGAAATTATCTCTTGAACAACCTAATAGTGCATGATGACTGTGCAGCATTGAAATCCAGGCCAGTGGTGATAGAGAGGCGCAAAAAGCAATATAAACAAAACAAAGTATTTGAGAACAAGATTATGTACCATGATACATGGAAATGCAAACATGTGCACTTATTGTTTCTTTACTCATTAATGCTAGCAAGAATCATGAATGAGAAAGAAATTGAAAAAGTCTGGAAATAATACAATTTTCCCTCTTGTACTCTATAAGTGCCACGTACAAAGCCTTGATGTAAGCAGTTTTACCCTATCTAATCAATTTCGGAATGAACTATATTTAAGCTCTTGAACCTTGAGACTTCAGCTATTCAGCCCTTAAACCTTCTGTGTGGAATTAAATCCTTATACATTTGAGACTATTAGGTACAACTTCAATAATATTAACTGTATTTTACACACCTTCGTAAAGTTGTTAACAGTGAGTTATTTTCTGAATTTTTATACTACTTAACATACCTTGTTAATGATGTTGACAAAGGGGTTTTCCTAAATTTTACAAGACATATTATGAAATAATATACTACACTACTTGCATTTATTCAATGTCACACATGGCTTCCATTACATTTACAAAATATGAGAAAAGGAATAAGAATTTGCACGCCACTATCTCCAATTACCTCTTTTTTCAAACAGAGAGTCTCAGTGATTAATATAAAGGCCAGTGAGCAAAATGCATTACTGGAAAAAAAAATTCTAAGGGGTAAGCATGCAATGATTAAAACTGAAAAACAGGACCAAACTGATTTAATTCAGCTATATTGGTTTCGATTAGTGATATGAGGTAACTTTAATTTTTGGTTTCAGAAAAGAAATTAATTTTGCCCAAAATAGAACTAAACTTCTGAACCAAGTTCCAGTTGGTTCCCAAAAATATTTAATTCAGCTTCATTTTACAAATAAATAGAATTTTGGTTTTGAACATTTCAGTTCAGAACCAAACCAACCATTTGCACACCTCTAATCATACTGCACTTCGCACAAGGACTGGCATCACCGTGTTTATTTTCCTTGGCAAAGGAATATCTCAGTTTTGACATCAGATAAGCCTCATTGTGTAAGTGGCAAAATGTATATTTAAGTCGGAATGCAAATTGAAATGGGAAACACTAACAGTCTGATAAGTAGCTTAAAATTACCAGTTGCAGTTCCTATCCCCATCAACGAGGATCCTGCATTTGCCATTATAGCTCGGACATCAGCGAAATCCACATTTACCAGTCCTGGAATCTACAAACCATTAAGCCTACCACCAATTAGAGTACAAAAGATACCATCCAAATGCCAAATATATGTACACTATTCAAAGAAGTTCCAAAATATTAATGCAGATGCAATAACTTTAGCACAATAAATATCGAAGGTTCTAAAGTATTTATGCTGCAAAATTCACATATAAATATTTCAATGAAAAACTAATCACATGAACCTGCACTGGTGACTTGCAATTTTCAAATCATTCTATAGGACCATCAGTAATGTCTAAAGGAATGAGTCAATAATCATGAATTGTGCAACTAGAAAGACTCCTAGCTAAAAATTATGGTTCCAATTATAAGAAAGAATGCAAAGAAGTTCTCTTTGCTTATTCCAGTACACACCGTAATGATATCAGAGATACCACGGACACCCTGTCGTAGAATATCATCAGCCAGATTAAATGCCTCTGTTACTGGGGTGGACTGAGAAACAGCAGTCAATAACTTGTCATTCGGAATGACAATCAGTGTATCCACATTATCTCTTAAAGACGCAATTCCTTCCTGGGCCTGCACTGCTCTCCTTCGTCCCTCAAAAGAAAATGGGGTTGTGACTATACCAACTGTCAATATACCCATTGACTTCGCTACACTTGCAATTACAGGTGCACCACCAGTGCCAGTTCCCCCACCCATTCCAGCCTGCATATGGAAACTTAAATGTCCAAGTAAGAGAAATAAAATTACACAAACATATGCACAAATACACACAAACAAAATATTTCAATTTCTGGCAAGCAAATATATTTTCAGATGTGTAACGGAAAACTTGACATACAAATACATTGATAAATTCTAGAGTCTACACATAACAACTAAAACATTAGACAACAGTAAGTTTTTCAAGGTTAATTTTCCCTCAGAACTCTATTTTTCCAGCATCAATTAGACAGCTTCTTCTCATTAACATTAGCATTGGTGTCCATATCAAGCAACATTTGGTATTTTTTCCATGATTTTATATATTAGTAGAAAGAGACTTCATAATATATTTTGTAACAAATTTACAATGACCTGAAATTGCATCAGGAGATGATAATGCACAATGCACTGGTTACTCTAGAAACCAGATATCTTATCTGGTACTTAACTGCTAATCACATGAATGTAAAAACAAGGAAAACTGCAGGCTGCTCTGAACTATCGTAGAGAAATCAACCACAAGTCCAGGATAAAATCATTGCAAAAGATTAAATAAATTGATTCATGGTCACACCAAATTGAAACAATAACAATCGAATAAACTAATCACAATGTACTGTGTAAGGTACGTAGACCAAAATATGGACCCAAAAGTTTCAATTATTAGACAGGGAATTGAAAGACTATATATGAAAACTTTATCTGTTTAATTTTAGAAAACAGCATAATCCATTCATCATGTTTCAGTGATAAAAGTACTTTGAAATGCTTCAGACGACTGCTACAAGAAAACGACATATCAAACACATTAATTTTGGCATTCAACTTTCACCCTCTTAAAAAGCACTTTAATACTGAGTGCACTAGTGTACCATTAATATCATTAGATGACTCTTATGTTATTGTTAAAGATGATGAACTTACTGTAACAAACACCATGTCAGAACCATATAGAGCCTCTTCTATTGATTCTTTGCTTTCTTTGGCAGCATTCATTCCAATCTCTGGGTTACCTCCAGCTCCAAGACCTCTAGTCAGCTCCTGACCAATTTGCAGACGATTCTCTGGAAATACAGGAGACATTTTCATAGCCTGCACATCTGTGTTTACAATCCAAAATTCCACACCCTTCATTGAACTCTCTATCATGCGGTTGACTGCATTTGACCCACCGCCTCCAACACCAATAACTTTGATTTTAGCTTCATTATAATTACTTGGACCGGATTCATGTCCTAAGCTTTCAGTAACACCAGTTCCACTCGAAGTATCCTTCCTTGGGGTTGTTACTGTATTGTTTCCCTCACCTCTAAGCATTGATATTTCAGGGTGAAGGTCCAGAAATGGGTCTTTGTTGTGATACTGACTTAGACTATGAGACTGAGACAAACACTTAACACTCAAAATTTTTGACTTATGGCTAGCACCCAAATACCGATTCTTATCATCAGACATTTTTAGGGAGCCAGATTTCCCCAGACTGTTCTCCACTGACAATCTCCCTCCAAGAACAGTTAACATCCCCATTGGGTTCCTAGTATCAGAAGTTGTACAATACGGCGACACACAAGCTGCCATCTTGAATTTGTTGATGAAATAAAACTAGATTTAAGTGCCAAACTCACTAAATACCGAACAGTGTTCAGAAAAATTCACTTCCACAATCTGTTATACAAAAACAAAAACAAAAAAAAAAAGAAAAAAAAAACACAAAAACCCAGAAAATCAATCAGCATACAATTTAATAAAAACTCGAAAAACAAAAATTCAAATTCAAATGGCACTAAGCTAAAAGCCAAAAATAATAAGCATAATTCACTAAGGAATACTTGTGAAGGGAACATAAAAATGCTAAATGAATTCAGCGATAGAACTTAAAGTAAAGAGCATCCTAGATTATCAGATGCAAACCCACTTAAAATATCAGCTACCACAAAAATTACCACAAAAATGCTGAGAGTGAAAACAACTAAAACCCATCAAACAAGAAGAAAAAAAAAACAACTGAGCTACTCTTAGATCATGAAAGGCGATTCTAATTGAAAAAAAGAAGAGAAAAGGACATCTGGGATTAGTGAAGTAAGCATAGAGAGACCTGAAAGTGAAGCAGGTTGAGAAAGAGAGCGAATTGTGAAGGAGCATTTGGCAGCTGAAGTATACAGTGAAATGGCAAGGTTTGGCGTTGTTGGTTTTTGGGGATAGAAAAAATGGGGTATTGGGTTTAGTTTTTTATTTGCCTTAAACTTCGGCTAAGTGGCGTGGGTTTTACCTCCGAATCATAACCATAATACATTTTAAATTTAATTTAAAAACGACGGTCATATAACATCAATATCTCATTTTCCAAATATCAATTCAATTTATTTCCTCAATTTAAATATTTATGCATTAAAATTTCATACATCACTCATATAAGAACGTGTTGTTATCCAATTAGAATTTCATTTCTGTAATTTTTCTCCAAGTTTCATATGCAATTAATTTTTCAAAGAACATAAAATTTTAATAAAATTTAAATTACGTCCAATTTTTTACTCATCGTTTTTAATAAAATATTCAATTTTTTGAATTTTTATTTTTTTAATGTGTATTTTTATTTATTTTTCACGATAAAATATTAATATATTCCAAGCTCTATTTTTTTTTAAAATGTATTTCATTTCAATTATTTATTAATATATTGCCAATGAAAAAAAATTTGCATAACCACCTCACTCATGTGTATTTAAATTATATTAAATTTATTTAATTTACTCAATTATTATTATTTTACTTTAAATTATATGAAAGTAAAAAATATTTAGTAAATATAATTAAAATGCTCTATACTTTTATTTATATAAAACATTGAGATTTAAAAAATTAATAAAGTATATATTCATGTGAATGTCGTTTTACATTCTAACATCCACCCCTATTAAAATTTTATAAACACCAACATAAATCAATTAAAAATCATTACCAACCAGTTTTAGGATTAAACAAAGCTTTTATTCAATTGATTTTATATTTTTACTTTTATACAAATGTCGTATGTAGAAATTATTTCTACCATATTTTGATAACATAAAAATTTCAAATTACCCACTTTTTTAAAATTTTTTTTATATCACTTTTTTTTTAACAATTATAATCAATAATCATAAACCTAATGTAGATTAGTATAAACAGATTATAAACTACCTTTTAAAATTATATTTTTATTTCAATTATTTTTATAATAATTTTGTACTCATATATTATTAACTTCATTCAGTACATCAAGAATTATTTCTAGAAGATTATGATACCTCTCCAAGCAATTACACTCAAAAACATCCTCTTGAGATAATATAACAAATAAGTAAACTAAAATTTAATTTATATCAAATCGTTTTAAGAATTAAAATGTTAGTTATTTTGTAAAAATCCCTTTTCATAAAACCATATAGTATGTTAGTGGAAAGAGTTGTAGAAGTATAGGTATCTAAAATAAGACTATTATCAATGAAACATAAAATTTTGTAAAAAAAAGAAATATACATAAATATACTTAGAAAAAATAAACATAAATGCACTTATAATCATTTATTAAAACATAAAATCAAACCTGAACTTTACCACTTTTCCTGAATTGAAGAATTGAATCTCAAACTTTGTTTGTGCACAAATTTACGTTGCCAATATTGATTTTTGAGCAAATTTATACGCGACCTCTTTTAAAATAATGCATAAATTACATGCGCTATTTAGGAGACTAAGTTGTAATTTTTAAGACTCATTTGCTTTTATCTTTTAATATCAAAAACTAAAATGAAACTTTTCCATCTCCTTCCTCATCCCATTTTGCTCCCTTCAATTGTCATCCTTTCCTTGCAGAATTGCTGTAGCAAATCTACTACAAATCAAAGCAAACCCATACACTAAATGAGAGCTCTTATCACAAAAAACTCAAATTGGGTCACAAAATTATCAAATGTCACTGGAAATGCTTGAAAAAAGTAAAAGAAATTGGGGTGAACTTACTCTAGTTTAGTTCATCGAAAAACTACAATAGTTCCATACAAACTTTATATAAATTGAAGAGGTAATCGGGTTAGCGATAGCATCTCATCAGAAAAAAAATGAAAAACCGATCAGAATCTCGCGATCCAAAGAGAACCCGTGACCCGATCCGTTTGATTCAAACTTTTACAGCAACGATGGTTTGAATTGAGAACATAACTACAACTTTCTCATAAAGAGGAGTCATTTACTGATGCAAGTATGTCGGTTTGAAGTCATTAAAGGTGGCAACTATCCTTCTTTAGAACCTTTCTCTTTTCCTCAATCAGCTCCTCTCTTATTCTTTTCTCCTTTTCTAAATAATAATAATAATGAGAAAGTTTTATTTTGGTACTTGATTTAAAAGGATAGATTAGTTATAAAAATTACAGTTTGTGATTCAAATGGCGCGTGTAATTCACTTACTATTTTAGAAGAAGCCATGTGTAAATTTTTTTTAAAAGAATTGCTACTTGAAGTGTATATTTGTGCACTGCAAAATTTGAATCTTCATTAAGAACTTAAAATTTAGGGGTGAATTGATATTTTAGACAGAATACTGATTTATCCATTTTTATTTTCTTTCCTGCTTTCTTTTTTTTTTTTTTTCCCTTGAGGAACACAATAGCTTCCAATCTTTTGTATTTTGTTTTGAGGGTTTTTCTATAGTAATTTCAGGGCAGCATACATAATTTAAAAATAAAAACGAAGAATGTTCACATTATTACTTGTCTCAAAAGTGTTAAAAATGTAGGCCTAAGGTTATCCTAATTATTATTCATATGCCCGTTAAGTATTGTATTTTTAATCCATATGATATGATTACTCCGCCACCTTTAGATCTCCTCATTCATATAAACATCAGAAAAGATAGAGTTTCATATGTAACATTTTCTTAGCTCCTAAATATTAATTCAAATTAAAAATTTTACACCTAACTCCTTATATTTTTTTACATAATTAATTATATTTAACATTAATTATTTTGGATAGCTAACATATACTCTGTTAAACATTTCATCTTTTTAAAATTTTATCTTTAAAATCATGATTTAAGATCTGATAAAATACTTTTTCATTATTAAAAATACTCTTTTCATATATTTTCCATTGCTTTTTTGTGTATGCCAAAATAAAGTCTAAAATTGTTAAAGGAAACTGTGTTTTCTTTTTTTGATGGAATAGCTTAAATGTTTAATAGAAACATAAATTAGGCATACAAAAAATAATTAGTACTAATACTATAAAATATAAAGGTTGTTTTAGTGGTTTTTTCATTCAAATATTAAAAATATTTATCAAATTGGATCTTATAAACGTGAAGAATTAACTAAACCATCATTAGGAAATAGTAAATTATTTTTAAAGAGTTAACCGAATTTTTTTTATATAAAAATATGAAAAAAAAAGAAAACGAAAATTAAAAAAAAAAAAATCTGGAGTAGAGAAAACCAGAAATTTGTCTTCTAAGAGGAAAGTAAGATTGGGTTGGAAGAAACAACGAAAGAAGAGGTCATTTTCTTTTTGTTCATTCTTATCAATCAAACTCTAACAACAAATGCACAATCCCTTGGCTGGTTTTCTGGTTTTTTTGTTTGAAGGACCAAATTCTATTATCAAAAAGCTTTTTTTATTTGGGCCCGCAAACCTGAGGAACTTGGAGCTAGATGTGGGCTGGGCCGGGCCACGGTTCGAAAAGAGATGAACCGGAATCGGTCCGCCAAACCGCCGGGCCGGTTAACCGCCGGTTCGCGGTTTTTTTTTTTAAAATTTAATGGTTAACCGGTGGTTCAACTCAACGGTTCGACAATGGTTCACGGTTCAAAAAAATATTAAACTGGAACCGGCCCGCTGACCGATCGGTTTCGGTTCAATGGCGGGCTGGGCCAGGCGGGCCGAACGGGCCAACCCAGCCCGTGGCCACCACTACTTGGGAGCACCATTTTTGCCAAAGTGCCATCCATCGAAACACTAAAGAACTGGAAATTTTTTTGGATGTCTGGGGGTTTTAAGTGCCAATATTGGTATCATTAACTTCATCTCCACTCGCTCTTTCATTGACAAAATACTTGTAATTTGATGGTCTTGGTCAAATTAAAGATTAACTAAGTGAAACTAATTTAATATTTGAAATTAAAATCTCAAAATTCTCTTTCCAACAAGAAAGTAGTTAATTTTTTTTCACTTTATTTTAATAATATTAAACTAAAAAGTCATTATATTTATTTTTTTTTAAAGTTAACATGAGAATTATCAAAAATGTAATTATGCACCGTTTTGAAAAAACTTAAAAACATGAAAGGCCATTTGGCAACTTTGCCAGACTTTCATCTTCTTCCTTATCCTAGTCACCGCTGTTACTATTGAAGAAGGGGAACTGCGGTGCTATCGTAATTTTCGTCATCAAAGGCTAGCAAGGAGTCCATTAATTGATGCATCTCCCTCCAAATTCTTATTAAGGACTTATGAAATTGATGGCTGCTTGGTTTGCTTGTTTTGAAGAAGAAGAAGAAGAAGAGTTGTTATTGTTGACGCTTGATTTTTGCCCCTAAAAAATACCGATGATGATCAATGCTCTACGCTCGAGATATCCAGAATCCTCCTCGATCCGATTTATTGTTCTTCAAAATATTTTAATCTCTCATGTTTTTAAAATAAAATTCTCAAAATTTCCTTTTATTTTCTTTTGAAGGAAAAGAGATATTTAATTGAGAAATTCTCTTTTAATTGCCAATTTTAAGAAAATTTAAATATTCCAAAGAAAATTAAAATACTTCAAAATATTGTTGTTTTTCCCTTAAATTATCAAAATTAATTTACTTTAGTGGTCGATTTTTAATTTTGATGTGAGTAGAAATTAAGAATTGATCGATAATTAAGTTAATTTTGGTGAATTAGGTGAAATTGGGTGTAATTGAAAAGAAATTGAAGTTTTGGGGTAATTTGGTGATTAAAGAAGGGAAGGAAGGGTTTAATTGAAAAGGGAGCCGAAATTCTGGGGTCAAAAATCTAATTAAGGAAAAGTTGAGGTCTGAAATTGAAATTGGGATTAGAAACAGATCGAACCAGAACGGTTCGATCTGAAATTTCGGTTCGATTAGGGCGGTTGTAGGTTCAATTACAACTTAATTTAATCAAAAATTAAACAAAAATAAAATTTAAATAAACATTTAAAAAATAAAACAGCCAAAAGAATAAAGATCGAAGCTTCTTCGATCATGAACCCACGAAGAACAGACTATGAACAGAGGCAAAAATCCCTAAAACTGAACGAAATTGAGAACGAGAGATCGAGAGCTAACTAAAGTTGAACAGTGAGGGAGAGGCGGTGGCTTCACATCGAAGCCTCTTGCTGCCAGGAAAGTCAAAGAAGAAATTGAGATTAGACAGAAAGGTGGGCGTACGAAGGAGAGAGAAGAGGGGACGTCTGCGGACGGATTCAGGCTTGT
>CANUEY010109963.1:0-15517 GCA_948099555.1 Croton setiger
ATTTTTAAAAATTAAAAAAAAAAAAAAAAAAAAAAAAAAAAAAAACCCTTCAATCTAAAATAGTGACAATTTTTTTTTTATATCATCCGGTAAATTAGTTTTTAAACTATTTTTAGTTGTTTAAATAATATTTTATGAAAAAAAAAGTTTATGATCTTAATTTAAATTCTTTTAGTATTTTGTGAACATGTGTCGGATAAAGTAAATAGTAAGGTATATGGGTATATATAGTTACCCAATAAGCAGCAGTGAAACCAGCAACTCCAGAAGAGAGGTGAATGACATAACCACCAGAGTAATCAATAATTCCCTTTTTATAGAGCCACCCGGTTGGGCACCATATACTATATGCAGTAATAGTATAAGAGAAAGTAAGCCAAAGCGGCACAAATAACATCCACGCATGAAAGTTCATCCTCCCAAGCAGAGCTCCCGCTATCAAAATAAGCGTTATGGCAGCAAATACGAATTGAAAATAAATCATAGTGGCACTTGGAAATTTCCCCCCAAACCCTTGTTCCAATAAAAATCTCTGATCCAAAGAGATATCAGGCTTTCCAAGAAACGGTACCATATTATTCCCAAACGACATCCGGTATCCCCACCCGACCCAACATATTAAAACCGCCGCAAATGCGTATAGGGCCATGAAGGCGGAGTTCACGGCCCATTTCTTTTTAACTATACTTCCGTAAAGAATTACTAACCCTGGAATGCTCTGAAGACCAACTAAGGTTGCGGCTGTCATTTGCCACGCATTGTCGGCTTTACTTAGCCATTCCGGGGTAGCGTCATCGGGCATTAACCCGGACGGTAGGTTCCATTGTTGAGACATTTCAGGCTGGGTTTGATCGGAATGAGTAAATGGATGTGATTTTGTAATTGTATATATAGGTGAAAAGTAGCGGGCGGAGGAGTGATATACTATGTTAGAGAGTTTCTTGTTTCCCAAAACAAATCAGCAACAAATAAATAATTTATGAAAGATACAAAAATAGAAAATTTGTTTGGAAATAAACTGGGAAATGTCATTTTTCTCTTTAGAAACGTAGAATCCTATGAGTATGGGCATCAGCAATGTAATCCCCGTCAAGAAGATGGGTTGGTTACATACTAGCATAGATACCTTCTAGGGGAATTCTTGATCAATAAATTATTACTATTTTCTTATAAACTTCATTTTTAAAATTAACAACAAATGACGTAAGACAAATTAATTAGAAAAGCAATTATTTAAGTAATGTGAAGAACTAAGTATTAGGGCTTTAGGTTTCTTTTTTGTCTACTTGCATGGCTTAACAAATTAACAGGCTATAATTATATAGAAATTTAAATAATAGTACATCATTCCTCACGATTGTTTATCATAATCGCCTGATAAGCTGGTGTTGAGTGGTTTGAAATATTTTGGTTATGATTTGGATACTCTAATATTTGATTCTTACTCTTCAATTCTTTGATTCTACTTCCTCAAAACTTATTAAGATGAAATTTAACTAACTTTTTTTTTTTTTTTGAAACAAATCACTAACTTTTTGCTTACATTTGAACATGCAATCTAATAATTTTGTTTTATCCCTATAGCTATTAGTATTAATTATTAGATGATACATTCTTAATTACTAGAGCTAATAATATCATAAGTTTAATCATTGATTTCTAAGGTTAAACTAGAAATTCAAGGTGGAAAGTAGGAGTGACATAGTGATAAATATTATCTAACTGAAGCCATAGATATGGTTGTATGAGTTTGATCTACACCAACCCCCTCCCATGTTCTAAAGAAACTAGAAATTCAAGGGTCTAAGACGAGACGATGATGGAATTTCAGAGCTTGAGGGAGTGACAACTATTGGCAATAAGAGTCAGTGGTGTGTTGTGTTCTATTATTTTTAAAGTGAAAATACTTTTTAAATTTTACTCTCACTTTCAAAAGTCAAACAAAACAATAAATTCGGAAATTTGATGCCAAAAAACCTAGTAGCTCTTTTCGAATGATGCAGAACACTAGTAGGCGAAGCTTCGCGCCACCATTGAGCTACACCAGTCTAACTGCCTATCCGTCACCACCCTCTTTCCCTCTATTCCTTTGAAGTCCACAAACCCACAACAAGATGAATATGATATTTAACTTCGTTACCAGATTTGTTGGAGAAAGTGGATATTGAACAAATCAAAAACCCACAAATTTAACATTAATAAACTTGAAAGAATTTCAATGTCACAGTTTCGATGAATTTAGGAAAGAAAATGAACAGGGAATGAATAAAGAAATTAGAGGATTCAGAAGAAGAGGTAAAATCTTTCTAAGATCAAGTTCTTTGTTGACCATTGGATCCGTTTTAAGGATATATTCAAAATCATCCACAAAAAATAAAATAATAGTCAAAAGTACAAAACCTAAAAATAATGTTAAAAAAAAAGATATTTAGAGCTTTTTAGAACAAACAATAAAAAATAATAATAAAGTAAGGTCATTTTCTACTGAGTATGCAATTATTTTTCGTTAGCCTCTGTTTTTTCCGTGACAAAATTTAGTGACCAAACTTTTCTGGCGAGGTGAAACCAATTTTTCATCCGCAATTCAGTGGCAACTGCATAGATTTCAGCCTGAAATGCAATAAAAATGAAGAGACTCACCAGATAATCAAAGTTTCTCAACTGTAACAGGCGACTTCATCTTCTCTAATGAAACACTTATGTAACTCAATGATAATTTAAATGTAACTAATGATAAACTATAAAAAATATTGGACCAAAGGGCTGTATAGTATAATGATTCTAAAATTTAATTTGAGAACTGAAAGTACATTGAACCGAGCTAAATCTACTTTGTGAAATTATAGTGGCATCGCTAAACCTGCTTCGATATCATATTGAATTTATTATGAAGTCAAGATTGACAAAAATGAACACGTGAAAAATAAATTTGTTAGACTTATTCCAATTTAAACTTACCAATATTGAAATGTTATTAATTTGGCTAGTTTATATTGGTTGTGTAACTTATTGATTGGATATGCATTTTTTTTTTCCAATTATTGGATATGTATTCTCCATAAGAGTTAAGTTAAACCCTAATCCTTTTAGGATTGATTTGGCATCCCTACACTAATCCCTAATTGCGTAAGACCCTGTGATCTAGCAGGTCCACAAGGATTATTATTCATTTTGATTTTGATAGAATTATTCATTTTAGAATCATGCATTAAAGCTAAAGATCAAATACCTAAAAATATATATATTTTTTTTAAGAGTAAATGAATCACAATATTTAATAACATAAATATGTATTTTTTTTTTTTTTACAATGAGGGGAGAGGATGATACAGTAATTTAATTTTGAATAATATAATGTAATTAAATATTTTTAACTGTAAAACTAATAATTCATTGTAAAATTGGAAAATTAAGAAGAAACTGATATACTTGCTATAAAAAAAAAAAAAAAGAAATTTCAAAGAAAGAAGTTAAGAAGAGAATGGAAATAATGTTGGAACTAATTTGCATTGTTAATACCTAACTTTAGGTAATATAATGTTTAGATACCCCCATCTTTATTTGTAACAAAAACATATTCTAACTTTAATACACGTAACAATAAGGTACCTTTTGTTCGTATTCCTCAAACTCCGCCCGAAAAATGTACACATTGCTTACCATGTTGGCACCTTTTTCTCTTCCCTATATGTATTAAGAATTCCTCTTTCAATATTAACCTTTATACCTAAACTTTAAATTCTTTAAACAATTATAAATAACCTGTATTTTTTTTAAAAAAAATTCCTGTAATTAAATTCTCCATTTAATGAAAGTTTAAAAATTATAAATTTAAGCTAAAAACTAGAAACACCAACTTATAGAAAAATAAAATTTCAACGTAAAATCCCACTATAAACTTGAAATTTAATGAATGTGGATGTACGTAAACCGCACTTCCCTTTTAGCATTAATTCCGCCATAACCCAAAAATTAACTACTAAAATTAATCACAAATCAATGAAACAAAAAGAAGCAAACAAAACTCTTACCAGGTTCGTCCTCCATAAATGTTTTTGTTCAAGATCGTCCTCTAATACCTCAGCTAATAATCGGAATGTGAAAAAGCTCATTTCTTCTACAATTTATATACCCAAAAAGCAAACAAATCCCAACGATATTCCAAATCCTAAGCTATTTCCATAAGTTTTCATTCACTCTTTCTAAATTTTTTAGAAGTGCATTATTGGAGAAGCTAGCCGACTTAGGTACTGCAAGGGCAAAGTTAAGGGGCATGAAAATAAAAACTCGGAATATTAAAACTAAACGTAGGTGCATTAAAAATAAAATGCAGCTAACTACTAAAGGAAAGTTTAAGTATAAAGGTTAATATTGGAAGAGAGAATTCTTAATACACGTAAGAAAGAGAAAAAAGGTGCCAGTGTGGTAAACCACGTATACACTTGCCAGCCGGAGTTTGAGGAATAAGGTAAAAGGTACTTGATTGTTACGTATATTAAAGTTAAGGTATGTTTTTATAACAAATTAAAGATGAAATAACTAAAAGTTACATTAAACAAAGTTAGAGTACTGATAGTGCAAATTAGCCATAATTTTGGCCACAGAACTAGTGGTTCTTGTCCACTCCCAGTTAATGACACCTATAACCAACCACAAAATTTATATCTCTCCTCCTACACTTCACCTTTGCTCAGCCACATCATGCTCTTCCAAAAACAGTAACAGCTCTACTCTGCAACTGCAAGTGGGGTTTCTTCTGAATTTTCAATTTCACTTGCTACATCTCTGATTGCTCCACTACTCATGGCTTCTTCAATGCTCAACGGAGCAGAAAACCTCACCCTCAGAAGAGGCATAATCCCAAAAGGTTTAGGTTTTTCAGGGTCAGATTTTCATGGGAAGTCCTTCCCAAGAGTAAATTTAATATGTAGCTCTAGAATTTCCAAGGCCGCAAGAATCATGACACCCAAATGCAGCTTATCAGCCTCTAGACCAGCTTCCCAACCCAGGTTTATCCAACACAAGAAAGAAGCTTTTTGGTTCTATAGATTCCTTTCAATTGTGTATGACCACGTGATAAATCCAGGGCACTGGACTGAAGATATGAGAGATGATGCATTGGAGCCTGCTGATCTTAATAACAGGAATATGCTTGTTGTTGATGTTGGTGGCGGCACTGGTTTTACTACTTTGGGAATTGTTAAGCATGTGGATGCTAAAAATGTTACTATTCTGGATCAGTCCCCGCATCAGCTTGCAAAGGCTAAGCAGAAGGAGCGCTTGAAAGATTGTAAGATTATTGAGGGTGATGCTGAAGATCTGCCGTTCCCTACTGATTATGCTGATAGATATGTGTCTGCTGGGAGGTGTGTTTCTTGCATATTTCCCTTTTATTTTAACTGAAATTTTTGTTCTTTTTTTGTTTTGATTTTCAATTGATTGATTTTTGGTGGATGGATAGAGTCATAGTTGTGTTCTTGCTAGGCAATGTATAGTTCATTTGTGCTAATTCTATGATTAGGACAGTTATGCTTCTTAAGACTGCCTAGAACAATGCTTTCATTCAACTTATTTTCTAATCTAATTGGTTGTGTAATTAGGATTCTAGCTTAAAAGAAGTGAGCTGAAATTGTTATACTAAGTACTTGGGATATGCAATACTATTCAGTGAGAATTAGCTGCGTGACATGTGGGTGTACTAACGGTTTATGACATGGAAGCTGTTAGGAGCGTGCATTGTGGAATTTTGGAACTGAATATGTAGTTTGTGTAAACATGACTGTTGTAGAATTGCGGCAGAAATTTCATTTTTGTTTATATGGAAATTTGAGTAACTTCCTAGTGATGGAAATAATGTTTACACCTTCTCAGTATTGAATACTGGCCTGACCCACAACGTGGCATCAAGGAAGCATATAGGGTCTTGAAACTAGGAGGAAAAGCCTGCATAATTGGTCCGGTGTACCCAACATTCTGGTTGTCTCGCTTCTTCGCTGATGTTTGGATGCTTTTCCCAAAGGAGGAAGAGTACATTGAGTGGTTCCAAAAGGCTGGGTTTAAGGATGTCCAGCTGAAGAGGATTGGCCCAAAGTGGTATCGCGGTGTTCGCCGGCATGGGCTGATCATGGGATGTTCTGTAACAGGTGTTAAACCTGCATCAGGAGATTCTCCTTTACAGGTAATGATTATAGACTCGTGATATTGCATAAGTTCTAGTTCAGTCTTTACTTCCTTAGCTCAGTCTTTGAGTTTTAACCCATTGCTGTTTTGTTTACCTGTCTAGAGTTAGCATGTGCCAAGTTATTTATTGATTGGCATTTCATTTGTCTGTATATCTATGTGTTTCTTGCCATTATGTTTGTGGGAAGGTACGGGTTTTGGGATTTAATTTGGATGGCGGGATTGTGGATGTGCTATTGAGAAGCCATTTCAATAATAAAATGGGCAGCTCAATGCATGAAGCATCCCACATTTGTCTATGCAAAAACCATAAAGCAGGTAGAGGTAATTTGCTTATTGAACTGATCCCTTTTACCTGTATATCCACTTGATTGTTATATAGTGGTTGCTGTTAAAATTTAGAAATATTTTTAGTATCCAGTATTAGTTGTGTGTTAATTTGAAATTTGGTATTTGAGTTTTAAGCATGTTATTGAAGAAATTTGACAAAAAGAAGGGCCGGAGGGAGGGAGAGGAGCATTAGTTGATTAAGGCACTTCTATGAAGCAGTATGTTTGCTGGCAGGAGCAGCAATAGCAACTAGTATTTGAAGATGAAAAGATTCATATATTGTGTTCATAGCATTAACTTTTTACAAAGTTAGGTATATGCTGTTTTGTATCATGGAGATGGGGAAATTATACCTATCTTATTTTCATTATATTGGAAGCCTATGCATTCTGAAAGCTAAGCCATCTTTCGATAGGAGGAAGTTGGGAAGCAAATGATTGAAATGCTCTTCTTCTTTACTCTTTTTTTTTTTTTTTTTTTCTGGCAAAAGCTGAATTTGGTTTTATGTTAGGGTTGGCTGCTGGTTCAGAACACTTCAGTAAGAAACTGTAAATTAACATATAATCACAGTAGTTGCAGCTTAAGTTGCTGAACAGCTTAGATGGGGAAGGGATTTCTAACAATAGTTCGTTTGTGGTTTTGTCTTAGTTTCAGTGGGATGAGAAAATTTATTTGAAGAAGTCCATTTTTTTTATCTTTGATTACTGTTAACAGTGTTGCTCTTCTTACTGAAAACAAGCAAGTTTCTGAACCAAATTTGTTTTCTGGATTATACAGCTGGGTCCAAAAGAAGAGGATGTATCAAAGCCAGTGAACCCATTTATGTTCTTTCTGCGATTCATGTTGGGTGCCCTAGCTGCGACGTACTATGTGTTGGTTCCAGTCTACATGTGGCTCAAAGATCAAATCGTACCCAAAGGTAGACCAATCTGAGAGGGTTTTAGAGGCAGCAGCTTGTATTGTCAAATTCACAACTACAAATAAAAATCTAGAAATGCCCTTTAGATGTAAAACTTTGCTTTGTCTAACAAAAAGAGGTGGGTGGTGAAAGTTGCTCTGAATATTTGGTTTCCAAAATTCATTTTATTAGTATTTGCTTAGGCAACGTAATGTCATGAAGAAATTCATACAACAAAACTGAGATTATATTTCATTGAGGCTTGCGGATAGAGTTTCATGTTATTAGTTTGGGCATATTGTTATGGTTCTCATAGCAGTCACCGCACCGGCCACATATACTGAAACGACCGAAGACATCTCAGGGGAAAATATTAGTCTTAAAATTTCAGAGCGCTATTGGGTGAATCCGGTTGCTATTTATATTGGCAGGCAGCATAATCCATCCAAGCATTAAAGTGGCTTTGTAGCATTGACCAGATGGTGGAGAAACATACTAATCGTCTTTCTTATCAAACAATGAAGTCTGGAGGTTAGATAATTGATGTAAAGAACTAGCAATTAGTCAATAAAATTTTTGAAGAAATGTTGGCAGTCAACCTAGAAACAAGGAACTAATTTGGAAAAAATTTAATAGGTCCGTCAATCCAAAACGACACAGACCGCAGTAGTAAGTAAATGATGTAAAGGCACCGCAAATTTTTCTTAGTTTCGAATAAGGATATAACCACAGTCCACAAATTAGTTTCCATAGTTTTAAAAACAGAAGAAAGAAAACCAGTAATCTAGTTTTCAATTATCACAATTGTTCCCAAAGCACGTGAGAATTGATAAACAAATGCATAATAAAACCATGCAGTTCAACTTGTCCTGCAATGTAACTCAATCAATTCTAATGGATAAGACTTCGCTAACACTCCTGATTTCATTTGAAGGGTTAGTCTAATTTTTTTTCCTGGCTGAAAACTGAAAAGGCTCCTCAAAAGCTGTCTCGTTTCTGGACAGGACTGATGTCATCATAACAAACCAAACCCCGCTGCTGAACTGCAGGAGAGGTTGATCTAGACCTGCTAGTTGCTTTGGTGTGACGTTTAAGGGGTACAGCAATGGGAGACCCAGAATGGGAGGATCCTCGGCTTGTAGACCTAGATCTGGACCTTAACCTTCCTTTGTTCAATGTGTGCTGATCGTTAATTCTAGGACCAAGACGCAACTTCAGGCTCTCACTCATTGAAGGTCGCTTATCTCCAGGACTAGAACTGGGAATTGGACTCTGACTCTGGCTTTGATCCCTCTGATGGCCATGACGACTGCCTGGACTACGAGAACTGCTCCTACTTCTGTTTCCTCGGTTTCCATGTCTAAATAATTAAACAAAGATTTCACTGGTTATGACTGATGCCATCATCAGTTTTTAAATATAGAAGATCAGTAACGAAAAAAGAACTCTTAGTTTTCAAATATATATGATCAGTAAAATAAAATAAAAAGTCAGACGATCAAGATGAGAAGAAAATGTGTTAATCAGAAGCCAGTGTTTCCCTTGCTAATTTATGCAGACAGTATACTAACTTTCCTGCCAGTATCAGGGTGGTCATGTCTCAGCCACTTAGCATTGCATGCATATTAGATAATTTGATCACTCGGCTGCTAAAGCATGGTTGAATTGCTTAACCATGAAAATAGAAAAGAAAATAGCTGCAAAAACCAAAAAACTAGCGCTACAAGACAGAGGAATAGTGGAAAGGGAGGGCTGACCTGGAGGGACTCCTGCCTCTTGGTGGGCTTCTGAAGTGTCTACGTGGTGATCGCTCAGAATAACTTCTATAGCTTGCATACCTTCAAAATGAAAAGATGAGGAAAAAAATAAAAACAAAACAAAATTCAGCTATTGCATCTGAGTAAAAAGCACTGAGATTACCTATCTCGGTTTCTCTCATTAATATTTCTTCCACCATAATGGTAGGGCCTCTGGGGTGATTTCTTAGGAGAAGGGGTACGGTATTTACGTGCAAAGGAATAACGACTAGTGAAGCCGCGTCCTTTTCTAACACGCTGAGGAACACCATTTTCTGATTCTCTTGCCGAACCATCCACATGGTTAGAGTTAGTGGTTTCAGGGGCACCGCCAGCAAGATTACTTGAAGGGCTTCTTGAATATCTTCCCTGACTTAGTTTCCCAGACTTCTTAGATGGAATGTCACCCCTGAATCTTGGACTTTGGTATACCTTTTCAGGACTCCTACTCTGACTCCTTTTATTCCTACGATTTGACATTTGTCTAGGGTTCGGGGTTGAACTCCTATTTGGTTGAGAATGCAATTAAATATATCTTAAAATACTAGCAATTGAAGTGTGAGCCACGAAAAAGCATACAATATAAAAGCATTACCTAGATTTGCTCAAGTCCTCAGAACAAGAATGGGGATCTGTTGTCCTCTCCAGTTTAGGTTCTATCTTGTCATTCTGAGACAATTCACCTTCTTCATTTGATGTGTTAGCCTCAATTGTCTTTGGCTTATGATCCTCTCTTGAGGTAACTTTTTCTCCTGGGAGATTAGTGGGGGATTTTTTCCTCTTCTCTGAAGCATAAAAAGCAAAATGATTAATAATATGCATTTCATAAGGTATGCCAGTTACAGCTAAAAGGAAGATGTGAGTACAGCTTACCATGATTCTCCATAAGTTTACTTTCAGCAATAGCTAAGTTATTGGCTTTTCGAGCAGACTTACGACAAATGACTTCTTGGTCATCAGAACTGCTACTAGTATTAGTACTAGCGCTCTCTGTATGACTGGCACTTCCAGAACTCCTGAAAAAAGAATCCCATCATAACTAGTAACAGAAATGAAGAGTATACAGGCTACAATATGCCACTGAAGAAAGAACAAAAATAGGAGATGGAACTAGACATAATTTATACCATTTAGACTTGCGTTTTGATCTTTTATCACGCTTGACTCTTTTTCTCCCTCTTTGCACATCCCTATGTTTCCCACTGTGAAGGCGTTTTTCTCGTTTTACAGACTTCCGCCTCCTATGCCTTTCATAACTGGATGAACTTGAATCAGACAGTGATGAATATGATTCTGAATATGTGGAGGTAGCAGAATCTGAGGAATCTGAGTCATAGTCAGAATCAGAGCTCTGCGAATCAGATGAAGAATGTCTCCTCTTCTTTTTCTTTCTTCTATCCTTCAGGGGCTTTTTGCGTTTTCCTCTAGTTTTTCCATCAGAATTATCATCTGCAGAAGGATGCTTCCCTGATTTCTTCTTCTTTCCTGGAAAGTTCCGCCATTGTTGTTAAGTATAGCTATTCTTTTCATAAAAAACAAAGCAGCAATAAGATAAATATATATTTGGATCAGCATCTTAAAATACCACAGCATTACCTGCATTCTTTCCAACAACAACATCCTGAATCTTCTTTTCTGATGTTTCACCACAATCTACAATTTTTACAGGGTGAATGGGTTTGCCGTCACCTGTTCCCACCTGCTCAAGTTTTTTCACAACATCCATTCCCTTTATGACTTTTCCGAAAATAACATGTTTCCTGCCATTTATTAGAAAATGAGAATCCATGATCGAAACTATACCACATAAAATTTAAAAGATGGACAACAGCAAATAGGAATGGGCTGGTCAAGAGGCAAATAAATGAATAAAAATAGATATGCCAGAGACAAGAGCAAGACAGGCAAAGATCAGTATACCCATCAAGATGAGGCTGACGCTTGAACGTTACGAAGAATTGGGAACCATTTGTGTTTGGACCACTATTTGCCATAGAGAGAAGACCTGGTCCATCATGCTTCATTATAAAATTCTCATCTGCAAATAGAACACAGACTTTTATACTGATGAAGGGGCTAAAGCATCATAAAAGAAAATGTGTCTGTACAGATTTTTACCAACAAACTTCCCTCCATATATACTTTCTCCACCAGTGCCTGCAAACCAATTAAAGGTTGATCCATACAAGTCTGGATGAGCATGGAAGTCACATAGGCAAATTGATTCACTAGCAGACTGGAAAATTTATCAAATCAGAGATATACCATTTCCCGCTGAAAAGTCACCACCCTGTCAGAGGACAAGGAAAAATATGATATCAGCTTTGAGTTAATCAAATACATATGTTACAAAAAAACACAAACACAGAAAAGTTTCTCCTGGAGCATAGATACTATGAGGAAAGAACCATGCATTTCAATTGCAATGTGAACAACTTCCATGTCATTTATTGTTGGCTTAATGCCATTTCACTTACCATGTTACTGAGATTTTCAAGGTTAAAAATATCTATGAAAGATAAGATTTCCTTGGAATTATAGTTGCATATGGTCTTGTAAAAGCACCAGTTAGACGCTATGGTACAATGCAGTTACAATGCTTATGGAGAAAAATATCACAAAAGCAGGTTTTTTTGAATTTTGATAGCTCTTAGACGGAGGACTTTAACTTAAAGAAGCAACAAGGGCAGTTGACCTAGATATGCAAAATTTTGCATGCATTAAAGGCAGCATGCCGCAGAAGAGTGATAGCTACCAAAAAGATAGATATATAATGATATGGAAATATCATCATCTAAATATATGATTGTCATGAGTAAATGTCTAAAATATAGCAACCACATAATACAATCATCAACCAACTCATCCTAAGTTACAAAGAGAAAACAAAACCACATTAAACTCAATCTAAACAGAGACAGTATTAAGTCAAAAATTATCCTACTATCCTGGACACCGATAAAGTAACTTGGTATATCTACCAAAATGACTTTCTGACAAGTGATGGCAATGCCCAGATTATCAAGTGCAGCAAGGTTTTTGATATAAAACCTCCAGCAGTCCCCAAAAATATGATCCAGGTAACATATCATAGAATAAAAAAAAAAAAAATCTCAGGACTGGGAAGGCAATGACTCTATTGACAGCAACAGTCCCAACCGAATTATGAGCATGATATTATATAATTATATTGTGGCAGTGGCACTAGTTGAAATGTAAACAAATAACATACTTGGGCCATGAAGCCTTTGATTATTCGATGAAAGAAGGATCCTTTGTAGTGAAGAGGTTTCCCAGTTGTTTTTCCAATGCCCTTCTCACCTATAATGGATCATGGCAAAATACTGTCAAAATCCAAATTAATACATGCTGACATTAGACAAGATGTAACTGATTTCTCATCCTAAGAAAAAGAAGGATATTCAAATTAACTTTTCTGAACTGATAGGTTCACATTTGGATCTAGCAGTACTTGAAGGAGAGATAGGTGTCTACAAACATAAAGCTGTCAAATCATTGCCACAAGTAACCACAAATGCTAAATAGTACCATCTTTCTAATTGTATCATTCTAGATAAAGAAACAAATGTTTCCTGCAATTTTGGCCTTTTGTTGAAATTTTCTAAAAAAATTAAACTAATCAAAAGGAAATGAAGTGAACATCATTCTATGAAAAATCTAAAACTAAAAGCAAACTAAAAAACTGTAGTCAAGAAAGAGAATCTTTAATTAAGAACCAAAAACTCCAAACTTGTTATGTTTAGTCATTCTATTTATTATTTTGTTCAAAATATTCATTATATATAATTTTTAGGTATAGTTATATTTTTAATATTTAATCTAACCACTATATTTTTTATATTTATGTTTTGCCATGCATATTCATGTCCTACATTTTGGAAAATGTCATTTCCCTTTGTCTGCTTTTCCGTGTCCATAAATGGATAATACAAATTGATTAGCAATGGACATCACAATATGTTTACTGACTAGCTGAAATGGTGGTTGGACAATACAAATTGGTTTAGCAATGGCCATGAATCAAACAATGATTATTTATATGATATTATAATTTAAATAAAAAAGTTCAAAACATGCCTGTACAAAGTGCCCGGAAATTCTCTGCTGTCTTGGGGACAACATTTGCAAACAGCTGACCATTAAACAAAACAAGTTATCATTATCTCAATGGATATACATAAAGTTATAACATTTTTCAAATGCAACAACAACGTCAAATACAGAGAGTAGAAAACAAGGCCATGGTGTACAGATATAATGGAAAACAATAAATTGGATCTCATATTGTGGATTACCTCAATAGCAATTCTTTCAACAGGATCTCCATCAATAGAGACATCAAAAAACACAATAGGGTTTTGTTTCTTGCTCATTGTCTATCTTGAACACTGAAATAGACTATAAAGTTAGCACTTGAATTGTGCATCTTCTAAACAAATATAATGCACATTTTTGCTACTGTACATGACCGTAAGACCCCAAAAATTCATTAGTATGAAAAATCAAGCAAACAATAAGCGTGTATAATTCGTTAACTAAACAAGAAAAAAGGGCACACACAAGCACAAAGAACATTTCGTAACATAACCAGATAAGCTTCATGATAGAAGCCAAAAAAAAAAACATAAATAAAAAGGTAAGCTTTCTTTCTTTTTCACTTGCTCATTCTTAGTTTTCCATCTGTATTTTGGTTAAAAAGAACTACTTTACTAAACTAGCAATCGCATTCCAGCTTTAAGCGAGAATTAGAGAGAAAAAAGTCTAATTTGAAGCTAAACTAGTTGAGTCAGTGACTGCAAATTGACAGAACTAGCAATTCATGAACCCAAATTTACTGCGAACAATGCTCCATTGACTTCAAATCATTATATTTCCACCATTGACAAGCCAAACAGTACAGAGGACAAAAGCGTAAAGAACAAGCAGCGAAACAATACTGGATCTTACAAAATCCTAATAGTTCGAACAGAGAAAAACAGTAAATGCAAAAAGTTAAGCTGATATTGGTTTCAAGTACCTTGCGATAATAGAACGACGGCCGGGGATTTGAGAAGACAGGCGGCGGTGATAGCTATCAGCTTCGAGAGAGAAGCAGGAAGGATTGCTGGGTCGCGTTAAAGAAAAGCTTCGGGCGAGAGGGCTCCAATCTTCTACACTGCTAGCACACGAATGACTAATTTCTTGGCGGGCACGTGTTTACTTTTTAACACGATCCACTAATAGAGCAGACGATCGAACCATTGTGAATTTTTCGGAATGTAACCTCAACATTTAAACCTGCATAACTTAAATTTTTAAGGATAATTATTTATAGGTCTATGAGATTTTGTATAATATACTTTAGAGTCCTTTTATTTTGGAAATTATATTAAAAGGTTCTTCAATTTTTAAAAATTGTACTATCAGGTCTTTCCGTCCAGAAATGACATAAAAAGTCAGACGATTTTAATTAAAATTTTTCAAAATGACAAAACTAACATTTGATTTATTTGAATCGGACCATGCTAATTAAACATAATCTTTAAATCAAATCATTTCTTCTTCCTCCAGATATGACATTTCAATTAGACAAGAGATAAACACCGGATCACCGTGGCTATATCTCAAAAAGTTGCCCTGTCAGGAATTCCAATATTTCTATCTAATCTGATTTTAGGGTCATTGAAAGTCATCACAATCTTACTATTTGTGTAAAAATAGATAGATAGAGATGAGAATACAATAATATAAAAAATCATTGACTCCGCTAACAACCAGAGAGACATATGGGAAATTCATTCTCAGCAAAACTTTTTTCTGCCAAGCAAATGAGAAACCCTAGCCGCTTCTTTCTTTCAGTTTGTAATATCAAACAAATCTGATTATTAACGAAAATTGATTGGATAATTAAAACCCCAAAATTGATTGGAAAATTAAAACTCTCGTATCAATTCCTCTAAACCCTATCAAAATCTAATACTAATCCAATTGTGGAAAAAAAAAAGAAAGAAGAAAAAAAAAATAAAAAAAATGAATTGTAAAAAAAATAGAAAAAGAAAGAAGAAGAAAAAAAAAAAAGAAAAATGGATTGTGAAAAAAAAAAAGAAGAAGAACAAAGAAAGAAAAAATGAATTGTGAAAAAAAAAAAGAAAGAAGAAATAATGAGACGGCTGGAAGAAATGTGGCTATAAACGGATCTGAGGATTCAAACTCAGCCTTTTTGCCCTGTCTGCTGCGCACCTTTGAAATGGGGTGGCATTTCGCTCCCCTGTCTCCGGACCCTACGGACCTAATGCAGTAGCTATGCTATCCG